>JASDQU011027647.1:0-10722 GCA_032191745.1 Picea mariana | reverse complement strand
GATGGACCAACCAAAGCGTTGGGAGGAATTCTTGCCTCTAGTAGAGTTCACTTATAACAACAGTTACCAGAGCACCATTAAGATGGCACCTTTTGAGTTTCTTTATGGGCAACTGTGTCGGATGCCCTTGAGTTGGAATCGTCTTGAGGATAGGTTATTAGTGGGACCAGAAGCGACCCAAGAAATGGAAGAGCAAATGAAAACCATAAGACAAAGGATTAAAGAAGTGCGGGATCGACAAAAGAGTTATGCCGATGCGCACCGAGTCGACCGTAGTTACGAGGTCGGCGATCGAGTCTTCTTGCGAGTTAATTCGCATAAGAGTTCGATCAAGTTTGGAAGGGGAGATAAACTCTCTCCTAGGTTCATGGGATCTTTCGAGATTGTGGAGAGAAAGGGGCCTGTGGCCTATCGACTAGCCCTGCCTGATTCTTTGAGGCATATGCTCGATGTTTTTCATGTATCTGTTTTGAGACATTACATTAGTGATCCTACGTACGTGATTGACATGAGTTCCTTGAAGGTATTGGACGAGGGAGTGCTCATGGCTGAGACGGTTCGCATATTAGGTCATCACATTCGACAATTACGACGTCGAACAGTATATCAGGTCAAGGTCTAGTGGGACAGTTATAGTCCTCACTCGACGACCTGGGAGGACGCATATAATATGCACCAGCAGTTTCCATTTTTGTTTGATAGACAGACTTATGATACTGTGATACTATTATTTTGGCATTTATACTGAGAAACTTCGGGATGAAGTTTAAACCAAGAGGGGATGTATGTAACATCCCACTCTGGCGCACTAAGAAAACCTATTATTTGAGGACACTTGCTCGCAAGTGATCTGGACTTTTCTGATGTTAAAACATTTATACTCGATTATGATGCGTTATGATAGATGACATGATGTTTTACTATTGTTATATACAGGTGCTATTGACTCAGTTTATTTGAGTGTGTAGGGTTTTTGACCTGGAGGATGCAGAGGCATCGACAAAACCCTTAGACTCCGGATTGAGTCAAAGAATGTGATATTTGAGTTGATTTATTTACCATGATATTTATTGATTTGATGATATGTGGTTGACATGTTCTGACATGATGGTTGATGATGCAGGCTGATGATAGCTTGCCGACCAGACTCACATATGGAGTAAAGGGGCCACACACAAGTTCCAGAGAGGTTGAGGCAGAGGTGTGAACAACATCCCTGCCACTGCCTACTAGCACTACCGCCGTGGCTCGAACTATAGGTTAACGATTACCTAGTTCGAGAGGATCCACGATGCCTTGGGGGCAGACTGCGACAGTGGATCACAATGATTCTAAGGGGCATGCAATAAGGCAAGGGCCTTATTCCTTAGATCCCTTAGTCTCCCACAAGTTCACCTGGCGGAGTGTTGACTCCAGGGGTTATAGATGTCTACCAATCAGTCAAGTCGGCGAGTGGCACCCTTGGAGCACGTGGTGCATCTTGAAGGGCACATCGTGCAAAATAAACACAAGTCGGTGAGTGGCACCCTTGGAGCACGTGGTGCATCCTAAAGGCCACGTCATGCAACAAAAGCAAATGAGGCGAGTGGCACCCTTGGAGCACGTAGTGCGTCCTGAAGGGCACGTCGCATTGATGATGATGATGAGACAACCTAGATGACCCTAAGACCTGAACGCCTTAAGAAATTCTCAAAACGACTCCCCTAATGAATTGTCACCTAGTTCAAATCTAAACCTAAATTTAAAACATCTCTAAGATAAAATTTGATTAGCCTTAAGAAAGGACCCTACAAAAAAATAAACATAAGGACACTAACCAAAACCCTCCTAAGTATTAGTAAGTCTTCTTAAATTAAGGGGGGGTAAAGTATGAGGGAGATAAATTAATTGAAACCCATGGTTTTTAAAATATAAAGAAGAAATAAAATTATTAAAGTGTGGGAGTATAAAAGTTAGGATTTTAGAAATATAATGAAAAGATTAATAAGCGCATTTATCTTTTTGGGTTTTATTTTTTATTTTTTTAAAAGGAGAGAAAAAAAGAAAAGAAAGGAACAAATAATAGAAATAAGGAAACTTGTAATAAAAGGAACCTTAATAAAGGAAAGTAGGGGACATGGGGTAAAAAGCAAAAAGGAATCAGCAATTAAGGACTTACTAAAAGGAACTAAATTTAGCAACTTTATTTAGGGAAAGTTATTAAAAGCAGGTAAGGGGATCTAAGAACACCTAGGAGTAATTTTAGGAGTCACTCTAGGTGGGTGAGGGAAATGAGTCTTTTAATTCTTTTTAAAGAAAATAATTTTGGAGAAATGTGGGGGATGAGTGACACTTGGACGATAGAGAATTTTTAGAGGATTGTCATTAAAACTTAAATTAATAGTGATTTAGGGAAAGTAAGTGGGTCTCAAATTCTATAAAAGAAGGGGAAGTTGAAGAAGAAAGGGGAGGAATGGTTAGCGTAACGTTACGCTGCCAGATTGTGGCTTGACTGATTGCTTGTGAGGAGTTGGGTTTTTCTCAGCTGTATTGGAGTGGTAGATCAGCCTTGGAGGCGAGCTGAGAAGCTAGTCTTATCTCTGGATCTTGTGTGGCCCCTTTGAAGCTCGAAGGGCTAAGGGGGAAGTAGAGTACCCCTAGCGATTGGCTGGGAGGTACCAGCGAGGTAGCTACGGTCGGCAAGCAGGAGCGGCGAGGAGCGTGTGACATCAATCATGACGCGGACATCAATCGAGACGGTCTAAAGGGAAAAGGTACACGCATTATTGGTAGAGTAGAATGCTTGGATGTAATTATTCACTGTAATTTTATTGATGTATAATTTTACTGCCATTGACAACCACGGAGATAGTTAGCATGCATGGTAAAATTTTTATTATTAGTAGTCAAGACTTTATCTCCGAAGTTAGGCATGTTGGCGTAACTATTGGTGTTGTATTTGAGACCGGCTGCCCCTGAATTAGTTACCTTACCATACTCGGGTTTGCCGTAAGGTTAGGACTGAACCTTACTGATTAAAATTGTTAGAATTTTCATTTGGTTTTTTTTTGGTTTTGGTTTCGGTTATGGAATTTTCGTTTGGTTTTTGAGGACTGTGATTTTGATTTCCCTTGGCAGCTAGGCTTAGTATGTCCAAATCTCTCATGTTACCTTGCTTACTGAGGCTGCGATCAAATCCTCAGACATTGTTCACCATATACTCCTTTTCTTGACTCCTTAGTTGCTGAATTTCGTCTTTGAAAGGAACCCTTACTGTTCTTCTTTTTTCTTTTGCTAATGAGGGCGACAGTGATCGATCCTTCTGCTGGCAGTCAACGTTTTCCCTCAGCCCTCACGTACTTGACCGTGGCACCCTCCTTGGACTTGGATAACGCCAGAAAACTTCCCTTCCTCGCACGTTTGGTTATGAATTAGAGTTATTTTTCTTTACATGCGCGTTAGGGTAACTCTCACAGCTCCATGGGGTTCTGGTCGCGGTCCAGGAGGCATCTTATGGAGTTCATTGGGCATTCACTGAAAACAATCCTTCGTTCTTCCTACCTAACCACCAAGGGACGGGTTTAATCTATCTATATGTTGGCATTGGGCATTCTGCATTTCGATTTGGCATTCCTGGAGTTCGATTCGACATTCTTCATTCTGGTTTTCGATTCGGCATTCATGAATTTTGATTTGGCATTTTTCATTCTGGGTTTGAGCATTCTGCACTTTGATTTGGCATTCCGGGAGTTCGATTCGGAATTCTGCATTCTGGATTTCGGTTCTACATCCTTGGATTTCAAATTGGCATTCTGCATTATGGATTGGCATTGCCCATTGCGGGGTATTGAGTTATTACAGTTTTTTTGGGGGGTATTTTTCCTTCAGCGATTTCCATGTTAACGCAAGCGCTACGCCTACCTGGCACCAATGTTCTTACTTGCCCTCTTCCCACTGTTTCCTTCCTATGAATTCGTTCCCCTGACTTTCTGTTACTTCTGGTGGTTATTATGCTTTTTTTTGTGCCAGCATGACTGGGTCCATAACGATTAAAAGTTCTGTGATACTGGGGTTGGGTGATCAGCGAAAGTCCGGTCGCCTTTGGTGTTTAAAAACATAAAAACAAATACCCTGTTACCTCTAAATTTTATTGACCTCCGGTATATATGGTTGCAATCATTATTATGTTTTTTTTTAGGTGAGATTGAATTCGCATGGTAGCAATTAGAGTAATGGGATTCAGTGTTATGCAATCCTGGGAATTCTGTCACCTTGTTGTTTTAAAAAAAAAAAATGAAAAAAAAATCAATGCCCTTCAATTCAATTAAATTGAGTCTGACAACCAATTGCCTTACTGCCTTACTCATTGTTTTTCCTTTTAAAATAATTGAATGTTAGTGACAACGATAGTATATAGTTATGATGTTTTATATATATCGCCTTCTTAATAGTAGTTATTTTTAAATGTTGGCATTTTAAAGTATGGATAATCTTGTACAATGTTCATTTAATATTGTTATATTTTTCACCTGGTCCTTTTAAATATTGTTATGGCTATATATTGATGTTTCCACTTATGATGTCATATTGTTATTTTCTTAAACATTTTCAATTATGATGTCAGATCGTTATTTTTAAAACCTGATGCTATTTATAAATATGAGGTTATTCTTGACATGATGTTGTTGTATTTTTAAACATGATGATATTGTTATTTTTAAACCTGATGTTAATTATAAATGTGATGTTATTATAAACATAAGGTTATTTATATATTGAGGTTATTTATAAATATGAGGTTAAATATGAGGTTACTTATTGCAATAATAATGAAAATTTATGATCATAAATAAACATCGAATTGTGAGCTCCACATGTTTATCTGAAGGTTTCTATTTTGGTAAGGTCATCGTAAACCTTATGGTTGTAGCATATAAGAGGGAGTGTAATGGTGGCCGAGATATGTGATATAAATGTAGGTGTTTAAAATTCATGGCAGTGTTATTGTAACTTTCATTGCTATTATTAAACTTGTACGGTGTAATAACCTTGATTTAAGTAGAATTGATTTTCTGAGTCTGTATTGAGGGTATTGTTCCTTGTAGATAAAGTTGTACTTGGTTGATAAACCTTCCATTTGTCAAGACTGTTTTGACGGGCAAGACGTAGACACTCCTAGGTAGCCTCAGTATATAAGTCTGTGCATGATTTTCCATGTATAGAATCCAGTGTCGTATCAAGAGTCTCGGGCCCTTTAAAGGCAGGGTTTCCACTCTTGCGACACACCTGACAGAGGTTACTAGTTTCTGCCTAAGCAGTTGGCCAGGATCCTATATGACCTTCTCTCTCTCCAGAGTACAGGGCTAAGATTAAACGCCCTACTTTCCTGGGAAGAAATAGTAAACTCTACTGTTGGAATCCTCCCTCTGTGTTCTTACTGTGCATAACCCAGTATGTCATTAAACATTAGTGTTGTGCACCTTATGCCTATGGTCATATATTGTTTGTAGTTACTCGTTGTGTGCCTTCAGTCTTCTTTAGATGAACATCGTGGTTGCATCTTGTTGGTTGTCGAGTGGCGACATAAAGTCAAGTGTGCTTGTTACTTCTACATGCGCACACACACCTTAAACAAAAAAAAAAAATGCACTTGTTATTAGAGTGGTTGTCGTAACGAGGAGGTCGTTACATAGACTGATCGAGAAATCCATCTCTCTTCTTGGAGGCATTTCTGGTATTTAGTCTAGAAATAAATCTATAAAATCATGTAGGATGATAAAGTCTTCTAGAAAGGGTTTATCTTCCTTTTCTAACAGATTAGTTACTTGAATAACATAAATTTGACAACATTTGTTCATGCATTTCTTAAATTGCACGGCTGAAATCTGTCTAACTGAAACTGGTTTTTTGATACCTTGTATTTTTCTAACTGTGTTGTTTTTGTCTCTGTAAGTAAGTGACTTTTCATAAAAGTTCAAAATTACTTTATGTTTCTCTAACTAGTCCATCCCAATGATTATATCATAAGATCTCACGGTGAGATATTAAGATTTAACTTTGTATTTTGGCCATCTAAACTGAGTTCACAATCAGAAATGAAATCTGTTACCTTTCTCTTAGTTCTTGTTACTAGTTGTACTAACCAGGATTTAGAATGATTTAATTTGTTAAGCTTGTTTGAATCAACTAAACCAGGAGTAACATAACTCAAACTAGCTCCTGGGTCAATTAGAATAGAAACACGATTATTATTAACTTTAACATCAACCTCCACTATAGTGGATTGATGATAATCTTGTCTTCCGTCTATAGCTGCATTAATTTTGTGCATGCTTCTTCCCACCTCTCCTGCTATGGAGGCTTCTTGCAGGTTATGGACTGTGGTCCTTGCTAAAGAAGTTAAAAGTGGATAGTTCCTCCTTAAGTGAGGTTCTCCACACTCCCAACACTTTAATGGTTCCCTGGGTCTTTCCTCGAATTTCTTGGTTCCTAGATTAACTGATTTACCTTCTCCTTCGGTATTTTGGTTGTTAAAATGAAAATAATTCCTTTGGAAGTTTTTTTCAATATTCCAGAAAGGGGCTGGTTGGAATCCCTTCTTCCATCAATTCATTTTATCATGTTTCTTATCCTTCCATGCTTTGGAAATTTAGTACCTCTATTTGTACTGATCATAGCACACAGGGGCCTTTCTAAAAACCTCACTTAAATTTTTTGGATTGTCGAATTCAATAATGTCCTTATAGGACTGTGGTAGGAAGCTTAGGAACCAGTGTATTTTTACTTTGTCTTACTTGAGGTATGGAAAAAATATTAATAATTCAAGAAGTTTGTTTATCAGGTTTTCCATGGTCATTTTTCCGAGTTTTAGCTCATAAAATTCTTTAGTCTTTCTTTCATAATAGATTTCTGATAAATATTGTTTCTTGAAGTATTTCTTGAAATATGACTATTCCATCTGTTTCTCTTTTAAACCAATGGCCAATTTCAGGTCCTTCCACCAAATACTCACTTTTCCTTTCAGGTTATAAATGGCCATTATGACTTTCATGTTGCTAGAATAATTATAAATCTGGAAATAATTCTTTATATCCAATAACCATGCTTCAAACTCCTCACCTCTCCTGGAATCTTTGTCAAAGGTGGATGGTTTTATCTTCTTGAGTTAACCTTCCAGGTGATCCACTTGTTTTCTATTCCTTCTTGTGGTTGTTTTATGTTCTGTTGTTGGTGTACCTTTAGAAGAACTGTTCTCATTTTCTGCTTCAGGACCAAAATTTTTAGAGTCTCTTTTGTTGACTTATTATTCCTCGTCATTTCCTTTTGGTATCTTATTTGTTACGATGATATGCAACAACACTTCATTTATCTCGTGTTGGTCTTCATGTGCCTTTTTTAGTTTCTCATTATCTTCCTTGAATTCTTGTAGCACCACGATAAGGTTCCTCATTGTTTCCAGAACCTGGGTGGCTGAACTTCCTTCATTGTTCTGTCCAAGTTTTTTAGTAGGTCCTTGGTCGAGATTGTCCTCAATTTTGATCTCATCTTCATTCTGTGTTTCTATTATCACAACATAACAAAAAAAAATTGTTTGTAATAGTAAGCATTTTTGTTAGTTTTTTTTTTTTTTAACATAAATAAAATGTACTAAACTAACTTTGGCCCTGCCTTGAGGTCCAAGTGTTGTAACCTTCATCTCTGATACCATATGTAATGTACCTCAAAATTACCAAAATAAAAAATAAAAAATTGTTAGGTGCATTAACACTTCTTGACTCTTCCCTATCTATTCCACATAACTTTATTATCGTCTCACTAACAATACAATATAAGTTTTTTCTTACTGTGTCTCTTTGGGATATAGCCTACATATACCATCAATGATACAATTCTTATCACTGTACATTTATATGATTTATTACCAAGGGATCTATCTTTAATCCAAAAATCAACACCTTCTACTTTGTATCCAATAAATTAGTACTTAAAGCTTACCGAAATATAACTCCATATATGGTGTCCTTATTTATACGCTTATACAACATGTATAAAGATTATTGGATTTATCATATGATATAAAATGTTTACCCTCTCTCTCTCTCTCTTTCTATCTCTCTCTCTCTATATATATATCATATACCTATATATATATCCATACACGATAGCCTTAGTCTTTTAAAATCATATGGACAAGGTATTACATTCATTACACGAATTTCCTTAATGTTACTAACATACAAAAGTGTGTCCATATAATACATTCCTTACCCTTACTGTACACATATTATAACCATTATACACAGAAGTTGTATCTCATCTATTTTTCCTTTTAAAACTTAACAAGGTAACTATCAAATAGTACACACTAGTTGTATTGCAAAGGTTTGTTCAGTGCACAAGTGTTTAATGTTTATAAGGTTGACTTCCAACTAGTCATGATAGGTTGTAACCCTAAATCCTGTTAAAGAACTTAACACACCCTTAAACCCTAACTAAACAGTGTGAACACCCACCTGACCTAGTGACATGGCCCATCATTGAATGTGTTTTAGTGAGCTATGTTAATGGTGATATCAAATTTGTCTGTAATCACATTAACCATCTGGTCAAACAATTAAGAGTGGTCCTATAATGTACTACGCAGTTAGGTGACCATTCTGAATGCGGGCATGCCATGTTTGTTTAATCACATGGCCGAGGTATTTTCATAATCCTATCACAGTTACTCCTCACTGCCAAGGTTTCTGGGTGACTATTGTATTTTTTCCCCTTTGGCTCTATGCATTTTGTGAAAAACGCCCTAGCGTTAACCCTATGATTTTTTTCTCTGGATGTATGAATGACGAATTGGAGTAGACTTGCTCTGTGTAAAGCAAAAATTAGGCTCACAACCATCTCGTCTTATTTTTGTACTAGGTAACCCAAAAATCTATGTTGCTTGTGTTATTCTGTAATAAGAAGTGGATAGTTTGTATTGGGAGTCATGTTCGTAATCACTTAATATTTCCCTCAGATTAAGAAGTTCTTTTTCTTTTCCTTCACTTAATCTATGAACATCACCTACATCCCCGGTCTGTGTGGGATATCCCTATTGGGTAAATCATGGTGAGTTACGATATGGTAGGGTTAGCATTCCCAATGAGTGTAAACACCCTCTATTCATATTTTTTCATTCAGAATCTATCTGAAGCTTATGTGATGCGATTTAATCTCCTGGTTCAAGATTTATTATTCGTAATATTTAAGTAAAGGTCCATAGACATCTCGTTAGGTCGTGACCTTGTCCTTATATTTATAGTTTATACTTGTATTTTTCTTAAGTTTTTCACGTCATAAATATTGCCCGAGATTTCGTGGTTAAATATTTCTCTCTGTTTCTACAACAACTCTTAATTTACTTTCCTTTAAACCAAGTAATGTGGTGGGTGCTTTTCGTATTTTATCTAAACCCTTGGGAATGAAACTATTTACCTCCTGAGAAAGAAAGTTGTTTTCACTGTATGTATAATTCGTATAATATTATTCTTTGTTTTCCATGCGATATATCTCCTGGTTTTTTAAAAGGCATATATTCTTATATAATATTCAACCCTAAATCCTCTGTTATTGAATCTATGTTTTAAAATAACAAATCTATATTTCTTCCATGTAGAATAAATAGTATGTGGAATACCTCCAAAATCCCGCCTAAATCTCCTCTATTCAAAATATTGTCTTCTACGGAAAAGGAAGTGATTTCAATAAGTCCATAATGCATATTTTAAAGTTATGTTTATACTTACGATTTCGTCTGAGTTTTTATATAGCAGTTCGTAAGTATTAATGTTTATGGAAGAATATTGTGCAAACTCTATCTCTATTCCCGAATTGGGAAATGATGCACCCTTGTGGAACATGTCACTTTGTTGTGTGTAATTTTGAATTTTAACACTCTAGTTATGTAGGAAAGTTACTTAACCATTAAGGGGCTTCATCATTGAGTCTGAGCAATTTTTCATTTAAATAATTTTATTTACAATCCTTGTATTCATGCATCATTGTATAAACGAAAACCCTATGCTCTGTACATATACGAGAGCACGGTTTTTCTCCTAGTAGAATGTGCATATGTACTCTGCGTGAGTTAATATATCTCTGTATAGTTTTACACTTAACCCTGGGTATGCTAGGGCAATTAATTACCTTCTTTGGAGTTTTATGTCTCTACTCTGGGTGGTTACTAAATGTTTTAGAACTGTTTTAATTGCTTGTTTATATTCTGGTGCATCAAGTTATTTCTTCCAGTTACAGAACTAATGATGGGGCTCTGTCTTCTTTCGCGAGGGTACCTATCAACCATTCCTGGGTCCACTCCTCCCCTTGAATTCTGGACAAATCATCATTTGAATGCTAGAAACAAATTGTTCTTAAGCCGAGAGAAGATAAATGTTCTCACATCTCGTTTGTTATAAATTTTATTAAATTTTTCTTAACACAGTTACTGAGTCTATTGTTTTCTCCCTTGAAGGATTGGACAAAAATGATGAGAGCGAACTAGGGAACGCCCTCATGCTCAGAAAGTTATTCGAGTTCTCGTCTTGGCACATGGATGCAACTTCATAGATTTTGTTTACTAGTGGTAGAAGAGTCCTTAATCTAGGGAGCTCTATTGTAATAATTTTTTATCCAAGTTCTCAAGGATTATGCAGGTTATAATTTATACTTCTTTAAATAAATAGACAGATTGTTGAGAAACCATTTTGA
>JASDQU011027646.1:0-27127 GCA_032191745.1 Picea mariana | reverse complement strand
AATTTTTATTTGGCTGGCCTAGGAGAGCAGAGTCAACTTGAGAGTACTCACAGAGTTATAGTCTGTTTCTATGGATTTGCCTACTGGATAGTGTTATAGTTGCATCTAGTGGTGCCCACATAGTAGCAAGATTCGGCCGTATTGGCCTTTGCTGTACAGAAATTCAACACTAGTACAAAATTCAGCAAATTTTCTGTATAGTACTGATACCGTCAACTTACTTTTGATTGCCTTTGACAATATACATCATGTATTTGATCCACGTGGACTCATAAACCCAAAAACCGAACAGCCCAAAAAACTCTAAAATATTAAAAGAAATCTTGAATATGTCTATAAATATAAACTAATGGCAACATTTTCTAATAGTAAATTATTTTTTATGATTCACTGGGCATTCTTGAGGCCGAAATTCTTCTAAAATTTGGAACAAAATGCATATTTTCATATCTATGAGATGTGTACTGTCGTATTGGAGCCATACTGGATTTTTTCCTTACATGGTTATTATCGCAACTATCGGTGCCTAGTGATATAATAAATCTTAACTTCGCAACAACAGGTATGAGCCCAATGTTCCCTGTAAATTACCTAGAAAAGTTCAATATTGAGCTGTGGGGTTTTTGGGTTTCTTCGGTGCAAGTTACAGAAGCATGCTGATTTGAAATTGGTCATGAAATTGATCCAGTTACCACATTATACCAAATGCCCAAAACAGCCAGGGGCATGTTTTTGAAGAGGTTGGTACCCATCAGCCCCAGTTATTATGTAAGAATAAATTCCCATTTTGAAAATTTAGATAAAATTAATTAAAAAAAGAAAGCAAGGGCAGCATCTTAGGGTGGATTCCAACTGCTGGTTATGTTAATAGAAATTCCCGTCGTATGGGTCACAATGTAGGTCATTCCTGGGATTGAGTATTAAGCAAAATGGGTGAAATCAACCATACATAGAATGTTTTTCTTGACAGATAAGTAAACACAGACAAATGGGTATAAGATGAGTGACTAACCTTGGACTCGTTGAAGTTCTTCTTCAACAATCTGAAGCTGTTGCTCAAACTCTTCTTTCATGGTGTGTTACTGTGTTGGCGAGGGACACCAACCAAATGGCTAAATCACTTCCTGGATCAAGGCTTTCCCTTCTTCAAACTTTCAGCATAAACAGCAAATTATTTGTTTCGTTTGCAGTGCTTGAAGAAGGGAAAGAGTATCCTACTTCATGGTATTGAGTTGGCCATGATAGCGGAAGCGGTAAATTTGTTGTTTTGTTAGAATTTTGTATTTGATCCTATAGAAGGCGATTTCCCACTCATCGTAAGTGGTTCGTGTGAACCTTTGACTTGAAAATACAGGACCTCACTCGCGAGTTCCACGGAAGTATTGCATGTATGAAAGAGGGTTGCATTTTTTTTGTTTCTTTGTTTCATTTTGATGGTATATCAAAGGAGATGATGAGGTCGATGCAACTTCTATGTGATTTTATGTTTAATAGACATTGCACTTAACCGAAGGAAGTCCATGTTGTAGAGTGATGTTAGGTCACTATGATAAATAGTTTTATCACAATAATATTTGTTTTTTACATATGTATAAGGGATTTTATATTGAGCTTTTGTTGTTTTGATGATGGGTGGAGTGTCCATTCGAAACTTTGGACGTTTTAAAATTGTTTACACAATTTATCTACATAAATTTTTATAGCAATTATGACTAACTGCGAAAACATGCATTCTCATAGTTTTATATTGTTCGAGGATTGAATCTACGTTATTTGTATAAGGATATTTCATTTTAATCATTAATTTATAATATCAATTATGTTGATGGAGTTATGATTTAGCAATGAATATGATAGTATGTCAAACCATTTAGCAAAATTTAATTCATTTAAAGGTCACCTCCAGCCCCTTAACAAGTAAATCAATAAGTCTCTATTGAGTGCTCACCAATGGGAGGTCAATGATTTGATTCTTGTGAGGCCTTGAGCTACAAGTTGTCGAGCTCCATTTCAAAGTTATTTATACCTTTTCTATGAGGTTGGGGTAGTTTATAATGGTAGTTGATTTGGATGCTTGAAAGCTATAGTTAAGCCAATAAAACACGTGATGTTGATTTCTCGCGAGGAAAAAAAAAGGACCACTTATCAAGGTTCAATTCTTTCCAAAACATGATTAAAAAAGTAACAGAGGTTAGAAACAATCACACAGTCATTGAAACGTGAACTAAATTGATGGAGCCTTGGTTCTGAAAATCCTAAACTTGAGCGATTGGGAATGGATTCTAGCGCAGGGGTCAACCCCCCTAGATAATGATGCCCTAGCTTTTCAACCTATGGTTTTGGCTCTTTCCAAGAACTCCAAGGCACAACCAACCAAATTTGTCCAGAGAGTCAAGGAAATTATGGAGGCCAAACTCCCTTTGTCTTCTTCCAGGCGGAAGGATATTGCTTTGGCGGATAGGGGACTAATCGGTCAATTCACGGGGATCTAGCCTTCCCCTTGAATTGTAATTGCTTGGGTGAATAAATCTTGGAAGTGGTTGATCAAATCACAATTCTTTTGTGGTTGAGGTTTCTTTGCCTTCCTGTTTGAATTTAAAGAGGACAGGGACTTGATATTCAAAGGGAGTTTGTATTAATTGGGTGCAGGAGAATTATATCTGAACAAATGGTCATCAGATTTCAACCCTAAGAATGATATACCTTCTGCAATCCCGGTGTAGGTAAGGCTTCCCCATTTGCCCCTCCACTGTCGGAACAATGATGCCCTCTGGTGTATTGGCAACACCATCAGGAAATATATCGATAAAGTTGAACCTCAAGAAAAAAAGTTTTCATGTGCGATAATCTGTGTGGAATTCGACTTAGAAAAGGGCTTCCCTGAGGCCATGATGATCTCGTTATATACTTGGAAGCATTTGTAACAACTAGACTATGAGCAACTACCCTTCAAATGCAGAGTGTGCCACGAATATGGACACTTTACCAAATACTGCAAGAAAGTCGTTGCTCCAACAAATACGAACTCAAGAGGAGAAGAACAATGGAAAGAAGTGGGGAAACAATCAAGAAATGTCTCTTCTCTGGGAGGGAAACCAGCAAGGCCCTCTTCCTCTGCAGCTCACTTATCTAGTGGCACTAAGGGCGGCTCTGGGTCCTCCTCTCCTCCTCGCGGATCTGCGAGAATCCCATCTTCTTTGCTAGGAAACAACAAATTTAATGCCCTTACAATTGGAGCATCAGAGAATGAGGGGGTGATTCCTACCGATGTGCATAACAACTCTCAAAAGGAGCCCCTTTAGTCCAAAAACCCAAGGTGGAAGAGACCAAGAGCAACCCAGAGAAGAAAGAGGACAAAAAGATGAGAAGAAGAACACGGAAGCACAAGGGGATATCAGGATCGAACAAAGCCAAATCATATTTGGTCTAAAAGAGATCGAAAATTTCAAAGATGCAGAAGTTACCTTTCCTGATGGTAAAGGGAAAGAATCAAACTCATGGGCATCAACGGATGATGAGGTAGAGGACAGGGCATCTAAAGAAAACCTCCCATCAAGATCAAGTTGAAAGTCAGCAAGAATAATAACGGAGGAACAAGCTAACAAGGAAATTATGTTGGGGTCTCAACAAATCCTTCCAAAAATCATAGGTAATCCACAAAGATCGCCTAAAGCACTGGGAATTAGTGTACCTATCAAAGGGGGACCCTCTAAAGCCCTTAAATAATGTTAATTGACTCCTGGAATTGTAGAGGGTTGGCCAATGAACCCAAAGTAGTTGCCCTCAAACACTTAATAAAATCTAAAAATCCACTAATATTGCTACTCTAGGAAACAAAGATGATAGCTTTGGATGTGCTAAAGATAGGGGAGTGAGTATGGAAAAACAGTAATGGGATATCGAAAGATTCAAGAGGCACATCAGGAGGCATAAGCACCCTATGGAATGAACATGAGGTAAGTTTGATTTTTTATTGTAAAACCCCCAACTGGATTCTCTCCCAGTTTAAAATATTAAAAAGTGGGTTGGTTTTATTTTTGTTGTGTGTGTGTGTGTCGGTAACCCGCATGGAAAAAGAGGCATGTTGTTACAATAACAAGTCGGGAAAAAAGGGAGGATGTGTTCTGAGATACCCCTTTAGGGAGAAAATGGAAGAATTAATATAAATTTGGGACCTCGTTGACATCAACCATCAAGAGGCATTTTCACTTGGCTCAATAAAAGAATTGGAAAAGGGCATATAGTAGCAAGGCTAAATTGTTTCCTAGTCCATGGTAGCATTTTGCTCAAAAACCAATCTGTGAAATCAAAAAAATTGTCTGCCAACATCTCGGATTACCAACCAATACTATTATCTCTTCAATAAGCTCCAGATTACAGACCTCTTCCTTTCAGGTATAACCCTTTATGGTCCCAGAATGAAAAAGTTTTAGAATTAGTGAAGCAAGTGTGGCAAACCTAGATTACTGGCTCTCCAAATTTTATTTGGGAGCAAAAGCTTAAACTAGCCAAATCTACTATAAAAGATTGGGTCAAGATTCATTACGTATCACCAACAAAAGAAAAGGAGCAGATCAGCGCAAATCCAGATATTCTGCAGTTTGGGATGGACAAAGTGGAGATCACAAAGCAACTCTTGGAAGAAGAATCCAAGTTGCAAAATCAACTAAACAAGGCAATCAAAGTTGAGGAAGTGTTTTGGAGGACAAAGTCTAGAAGCTTGTGGTTAAAGGTTGGAGACTGAAACAATAGTTTTTTTCATAAGCAAGTTAATGCAAGAGTAATGAGCAACAATGTAAGGGAAATAAAATTGGAATATGGCACTAAATTAACATAATGCGAAGAATTAAAAGAGGCAGCGAGAAGTCACTTTCATAAACTCTATACCCAACAAGAGGAACCTGAACTGGGAAAGTAGAAGAAACACTTAAACATATTCGTCATTTAATTTCATATGAGGGTAATATGGATCTTTTAAGACCGATCAAAGAAGTTGAAGTAAGGATGTTGTTCTGGATCTTGGATCCAAACAAATCCTCCAGACCAAACAATGTTATGATCCAATGTCTTAAAACTGATAAAAAAATCAATGAATACAGTCCACTTTAAGGTGGAAACCTCCTTTTACCATATATCCAAATCATGATAGAATATGAGATGAGATGAGATGATCCAAAGACTAGGTCTGCTTTGTATATATATAGGAGACAAAGGATACAATTAAGGGTTCTAGCCGACCAACTAATATAACACTAGAAATGTAATCATTCACTATCTAGGGGCTTAATAAGGGGTTTTATACATAACATGGGGATTTGTCTAGGGATTAGCATTCCCCTCCCCTTCAAACAAGTGTTGTCCTAAACTCTTGACAAACTACAAGTGTTTCTGCATGAAGAACTCATCTTTCCATGCCACCTCTTCCACCGGGAGGTTCTTCCATTTGATGAGGTACTCAGTAATTTCCCGATTCTGTAGTCGCTTAATTCATGTTCGAGGATTGTTTTTGGTTCTAGTATGATTTTCCCTTCTTCATTAATCTATAGCAAAATAGTTTGGATTGGGATCTTGTCACCAATTATTTTCTTTAAGAAAGAAACATGGAAGATTGGATGTAAACGTGAAGATGTGGGCAACTCCAATTTGTGAGTCATACTTCCAATCCTTTGCAAGACCTTATCAGGGCCATAACATTTGGGTGATAATTTATTCTCCTTCTTTTGTTGCTCGAGGGACATCTATTTATATGGTTGTAGCCTAAAAAATACCCAATCCCCCACTTCGAATTCCCTTTCACTGTGATGTGTATCTGCTTGTTGTTTCATCCTATTTTGTGCCATAACCAAGTAGTTGTCCTTCAATAGCTTGAGAACCTGTTGTTGGTTCCCTATGTGGTCCTCCATTGCTTGGACCTTTACAATCCCTTTCAAGGGAGATGTGATGGACAGAGGATGAAATCCACAAAGTGCCAGAAACGGGGAAATTTTTTATGAAGTATGGAAAAATGTGTTGTACCACCATTCTACCAAGGAAAACCACTTGACCTATTGTGTCTATTTATCAGGTGCAAAGCAACGAAGATATCCTTCTAGACATTTGTTCACAATCTCAGTTTGCCCATTGGATTGGGGATGGTAAGATGATCTATGAGCCAATTGAGTACCCAAACAGGAAAATAATCAAGTCCAAAAAATTCCAGTGAAAATTGGATCTCTGTCGATTACAATAGTCTTCGGGACTCCATGTAGCTTTTGAATTGTTTCCACGAATGTTGTGGTTGTTTTACTTGCTTTAAAAGGATGAGAGAGCAAGAGAGAGAAAAAATGAGCATACTTAGTTAGTCGGTCCACTACTACCATGACGATAGTCTTTCCTTCAGATTTGGGTAAACCTGCAATAAAATCCATTGAAACTTATTCCCAATGTTGACTTGGTATAGCTAATGGTTGTAGGCGACCTGGAGTCTTGATTGTCTCTCCCTTATTATGTTGGTAGACCACACATTCAGACACAAAATTTTGAACATCAACTTTAAGAACATCCTAGAAAAAATACTTCTTGATCCTATAGTAAGTTTTCAAGATCATTGAATGTCCTCTTATAGGAGAAGTGTACAATTACATAAGGACCTTCTATTTCAATTGGGAATTCTTACATAAATATAGGCGACCATGATATCATAGCAAATCATTCTTCCATACAAATTTATCTAATGCACATGGGTCCTCTTGTAGTTGTTGAATGATCTTACACACCTCTTGATCTTGCTTCCATTCTATCCTTGCTTCTTCCACCCAATCAAATTGTGGGATGGAAATAACACATAGTGAACCCTATGTTTTTTCTTCTTTCCTCAAAAGTGCATATGCCACAATGTTATTGGATTAATCGATAAATGCGGACATAAACTGATCTCCCTAGATCCACCTTGATCTAGAACAAAACAAGACAGGACATGACGCTTTCCCTAAGCTCTAATCATTGAAATTACTATCAAACAAGAGATGAGCGACATACCGTTTAAATATCGCTTCCTTGTGTCTTTGTTGTCCTCGCTCTACTTCAGTGCTGATGTGATATTGGATCTGTAAGGGAACACAAACCAACCAAAGTGAAAGCAATGATAGTATACTCAATGAAAACTTATGCATGTGATCAAGGAATCATACAATAAAACGAGAATGGTTTTATGGGAAAGAAACATGCCACTGCATTATATTAAGTAAAAGTGGAAGAAACAACCAAAAGCCTTGATGTTGCAAGGTCCCCTTTAAGTGGCCCTTTGCTCCAACACACACACTTGCTACAAACTTACGCGAAGAAGATCCACAATGACTTGATGAACCAAAATGAAGCCCTCGAGCATGAACTGAAGTAGAATTCCTCATACAATTCTTAGCCTATTCAACCTTCATTAACCTTAGCCTTTTCCATGAGAAATCCCTCTTTATATAGGGGAAAGAGAAATGGTTAAAGAGATTAGGATGATCCCACCAAATCAGAGAAGCGAGTAAGATCCCATCTATTCAGAAGCCACCTCATCTTCTAGAAGATCCCCTTCTAGAACTTTTGTGAAGCTCGACCTTTTCTTAGTCTTTTAGCATCGTCGCACCCTAGCTATAGGTCAACCTACGGAGACGTCGCAAACCAGTTTCAAGGTAGAGGGTGGCGATCAGGCATCGCCGCACCCTACGTATAGTGTAGCCTGCGACGATCTTCTTTAATAAGGTTTTTGAGAAGAGAAAGCCAATCATTTTTCTCATGAAGGAAGGCTCTTTTGGGAACATGAACACATGTTGTAAAAGGATCACTGGGGTGACCAAAATAATGTGTAACAGAATGCCCCTCAAAGTATGACACTAGAACTCGTTATAGCCAAAATACTTTATAGAATGTGTGTGTGTCAGAAACAAGGAGCGCACCAATCGGGAATCTGCAAACAATCAAGCATCTGCATAATATCATACCATTTATGAGGTAGGCATTCCCATGCACAGAATACAAGTGATTTAAATCATAAATTTCAGTCATGGCCACCAATAATACACTATGGATCCATGTCATAAAGATTCTGCATAGCCACCAGGAATACACTATGGATCTATGCTCCAGAAAAACTCATATTCGGACATAGCCATGAGACATACAAAGTGGATCATGTGTCAATACAAATCATGAATACTCCATCGCAACCTGGACCAAAATGATAAGATCCAGGGTCTTCAATCCCGTCGTCCGTAAGTACAAATCTGGCCATGTGATTACAGGTGATGAAGTCGAACATGGTAGAAACCACTTGATTACCGACCCTTGATGAAAACCATTAACAAGTGCGAGGAAAATCACCATTGATGTCAATGAATCCCAAGGTACCTTAGTACAATCCAATGAATGTGAATAAATGAGTTGAAGTTGAACACTCGATGGAATCTCTCAATCAGGGGTCAATGATGTGAACCCACTGTGGAAAGCGAAGAAACCTACCATTGAGGCATGCATGCTCTAAGGTACTAAATGATTTCTAAGTCTTGTTCCCAGATAATGAGTTGAAGTCGACAAGAAAAAACTTGTCAGAGGAGGGCCTTGATGTATCCCCCATCAATGACACGAAATAAGTAACAGATTTGAGGTAGATCAAAGTATGAAAATGATTTGAAACTGACACAGGGAAGGTCGACATGGTAGGAATTTATAACTGCAGATGGTCGACTCGATAGAGGGCTTGTTTAGGCTTGGACTTCTCTTGAACATATGAATGACACGACAATGGTCTTAGTAGCATTGACTCAAGGATGACCCGAGATATGAACTTGTGGAAGGCCAAACGAGAGACAAATGGATTTCCCAACCCGGATACAATGATGAAGGGGGTGTCATGTTCAAGAGTGACTATTATTGCCACTAACACAAATACAGAGACACATTTCTTTCCCAAATTTCCCCCACCATTTCTGGTGAGTACCTCTTTATTTTTACGCAAGCTTGAGGAGGAGAACATATGCTTGTTGATGTAAGCTCATCCTTCAGATGAGTCCCTTGGAGTATTTTTAACGAACCCTAAGAAGGAGAGGTTTGGTCCCGTACGAGTCTTTCGATGTTTGTTTAACGAGTCCAAAGAGAGAAAACTCAAGGGTTTTTCATGTTTAGAGAGTCTGAAAAACACTTAAAGAAAACTTCACAATGTCCTTTTTCATAAATTAATCTAACGAGACCAAAAAAGTGATAATTTACCACTTGCCAGATGTTTTCTTCAAATACTTTTACGAGCGTGAAAAGAACAAGATCGCTCGACAATCGTTTCATGTTTAGAGAGTCTGAAAAGAGCTTAAAGGGAACTCCAGGTGGCTCCTTTTTTGTGTAACCTTTACGAGTTCGAAAAAGTGATAAAAGTCTACTCAGTTGCATTCTTATTGATTTACGAGCATGAGAGCGAACAAAGATTGAGCTCGAGGTTTTTCCTAAAAAACCCAAAAAGTATCTGTACATGCGACAAATGTAAAAACAAACCAAGAAACGTATCTGTGTCCCATCGTTTGCACTCCTATATTTCTCATCTGCAAAAAATCAAACACTTGCAATGTCGTTAGGACTTTAGGGTTTAGGTGAAACGCATAAATAATACAAAATATAAATGGAAAAGTGAAAATGTTAATAAATATGGGTAAAAACTTCTTTTTACTATTCCATTGTTATTCCACCCAAACCTTGTTCCAAAACCCCCAATTTATCTCAAACTTCCATTGCGGATTGTAGGAGGCACAGTTGATCATTTGACTAACGGTCTCCATTGAATAGGTAATCTTCTTGTCTTCTTCACTTTCCATGGATTAATTTTTGTTTTTATTGGTCAAAAGTAGATTTTTGGGCTAGATTTGTGAGGGTACTTGCGTGCGGAGGTCGTCGCAGGCGTCTTATATTGTGCCCTGCGACAATCCAGGGTCGCTGCAGGTGGCCCTGTGGCTGGCCTGTGACGATTCCACACTGTGTGGATGCCTATGCCTGCAGCATGCGCAACTCAAAAACTTCTTAAGAGATGTTTAGCCAATAAAAAATCTCCAAGGAGGCAAATAAAGATGTTAATCTCTCCTTGTGGTTCCAATGCAGGTTTTTGATGGTCAGAATGTTGGAATGGAGGGAGAGAGAGCATGAGGACGAGGATTACTTCATCAGGAATGACTCATAAACGGTTAATGCCCTCCGACAGTGTGGGCTGCTAAAATTCTTCAAGATCCAAGGCATGAGGGCCCAGTTGAGGTTGCTCGAATATTTAGTCCACATGTGGGATGTGGACCAATAGGTATTTCGTGTGGGAGCCCACATACTCACTCTAGATATCGAGGATATCTATTTTTTGAAGGGGTTTTCTCGTCGTGGATCCCGTGTGACATTGACAGGCAGCAGGGGTGGCGGTCTGCCGATGAATGAGTACATTCGACAATATTGTGTACCAGAGGCTGAGAGATGTAGCGACAAGGTAGTTATTAGGGATGTCCAAGACTTACGCCTACGAACCATCCTTTTCACCATCTCACGCATGGCGGGGAGTGCATCTCCCCATATGGCTCTTCAGAGCTACTTTCATTATGCAATGGAGTGCATGGAGCCCCGAGTCTTTAACTGGTGTGATGAGGTTCTCAGGAGCATGAAAAAACAGTTGACCAAGTGTAGGAAAGGTGACCTGAAATAGTACGAATACGGGTCAATTTTGGTGTCCTTCTTCTTGGAGAGGTTTCCACACTTGCGCCTACAGGTAGAGTGGGGCATACCGACCCCACAAGATCTAAGAATGAAGAGGTGGTGTGACCTCATGGCTCGACATGCAACTGGTCCTATCGTCAAATATAATGATGTGTTCTTCAATTGGTTGAGGTCCCAGATGCTTATGGTATATGACTACGCATATGCCGGCTTGGACTTTAGAGGTGATCCAGACTTGGTTCTGCCTAAAGGTTTTCAGTGGGGGAACATAGGTAAGAAGCACATTTTGTAATTTTTAATATGAAATGTTTTTATGTTCTTTATCCGGTGACTAATCAAAAAGATCTTTAGTGATGCACACGTGGGACCTCATCGACCTCCATGTTCATCCCCCATCCAGAGGCAAGGGGAGAGAGTCGAGGTAGAAGGATTAGCCGCTGCTGACTACGAGGCTATTGAACAAAACTTGGAGGGGCTGACGATGGATATCCTGGATGTTTCTATTGATGACATCCCAAGGCGTTATCAGCGCCATACAGTGGGCGTCTCCACTTCCAATGGTCGACTGCTCCGTAGAGTAGCACAGGCAGTCGCATGTTATAGTGAGCAACATCCTTGATGCTATATTTGTAGATGAAGCCATGTGCTTCACATTTTTGATATTTTGGTCTTCGGACAAAAGAACTTTTTGTAAAAATTTTAACGTTATATATATATGAGGCTTCTATCGGCTTTTACTTGCTTTATATAAAAAAATGTGATTGGATTTATAAGTGTCTCAAATGTCTGTCTAACACATAATTAGCTAATGCATCTGTTAATGTATTTAGACATCTATGAATGTGTTGATATTCAATGTAATAAAAATGACGCTCCAAGAGGCGAATTCGTAAATATACCATTAACAAAGTAGAACTTCGGATAGCATAAACATTACTCAATTGTAGTACTACTAACGATGAATTGATTCGTACAACAAGATGACGGATTCTAAGTGAAACAATGTCGGTCAGCAATTCGATGACTGCATTGTATTCCGCGATATTGTTAGTTGCACGACCAAGCAAAACACCATGTATACTGATTAATTCGTTCGTAGGTGTGTAGATTTCCCTAGCAGCAGATGTTAAGTTATGAGTACTACGACTAGCACCATCGGCGAAGCCAATGTAGGGTAGCGAAGACATCGACATCTGGAAACCAAGCATAACGCAAAGTAAGCAGTTAGGGGTCGAAACCAAACAACAAAAAATCACACAAGAGTATGATACAGTGAAAAAGCAAGCACTCATGCAAAAATGACTTAAGCATAGTACTTCTTCAAGTAAAGCCCATTTATGGGTTCACTCAAAGGAATGCCATCATAATCCACTAACTCATAAGCTCCCTTCTCCAACACACAATATTATGTTTTCCTTTCTTATAGATAATTTCAAAGTCACAACGTAGCATCTTTGTAACTCATTTCCGTTATTCTTTTGAAGATAATTGTTGCTCCAAGAAGTACTTCAAACTATCATGATCTACTTTTACTTTGAAGTGTCTTCCTATTACGTAAGGACGCCATTTCTTAATTGCATGTAGTATGGCCAACATCTATTTTTCATAAATTGGTTTGAGTGAGTTTTTTTTCTTTAAGTTGGCTGCTTTCAGAGGCAAGGGGCCTTCCTTCTTGCATTAAAATTGCACCAATGCCATGGTCTGAGGCATCACACTCCACAATAAATATTTTTGTGAAGTCGGGTGTGGCCAGGATAAGAGTTGTACACATAACTCCTTAAGGTTTTCAAAATCTTTGGTTGCTTATTGAGTCCAATAAAATGCTTCCTTCTTTAATAATGTTGTTAGAGGTGTCACTATTTGACCATATTTCTTGACAAACTTGCAATAATAGCCTGTCAATCCCAAGAATACTCTAAGTTTCTTCAAGGTTTTGGGAATTGGCCATTCCCCGATAGTTGTAATTTTGTCAGGGTCCACTTTTACACCTTCATGAGATACAATATGACCCAACTTTTCCACTTCTTGAACCCCAAAGGCACACTTGGAAGGCTTTGCATAAAGTTGTTTCTCTTCCAAAAGTTGTAATACTCTGTCAACATGTTGTACATTCTCTTCCCACGATTTTTGTAGATTAGTATGACATCAAAAAATACTAACACAAACTTTCTAAGGAAAGATTTGAAAATAGAACTCATCAAGCTTTGAAATGTTGAAGATGCATTGGTAAGTCCAAATGGAATAACCAAAAACTCATAATGACCTTCATGTGTTCTAAAGGTTGTTTTGGGAATGTCTTCCCGCCTCATTCTCATTTGATGATATTTTGAATGAAGATCCAACTTAGTAAAGAATTCCACTCCATGCATTTCATCTAATAATTCATCAATGACGGGAATAGGAAACTTAACTTTGATGGTCATTTTGTTGATTTGTCTATAATTTAGACACATGTGCCATGAACCATCCTTCTTTGTAACCATCACTACCGGTGAAGAGAAAGAACTTTGACTAGGTTGAATGACGCCAACCTCTAACATTTCTTGGATCATACGCTCAATCTCACTCTTGTGTGCATATGGATACATGTAAGGCCTAATGTTAGGTGGTACACGTCTGGGTTGCAAATGAATAACATGATCATGATCTCCAACTAGTGGAAGACCCTCAGACATCTCTCCAAATACCTTGGAATGGTTGTTGATAACCATTTGGAGATCCATTGGAGCAGAGGATATAGATGTTTGAACATCTAGTGAGCACAATTGTGCAATTACACCATGTTGTCCCTTTTTGAGTAATGTTTTCATGTTATTAGAGATTATCACTTTAGAGGGTTTCCCTTGGATACCTCTAAAGCTCAATTTCCTTACCTTTTGAGGAAAATCTCATGAAAAGATCTTGAAAATTAAGTGCCACTACTCCTAATGATTGTAACCATTGAACCCCTAATACAACATCAACACCACCATTTGGAAGGTAATCATGGGACTTTCTAATAAATACTCCCCTCATATTGATCTTAATACTATGGTACTTCCTATAACAATTTATGGTACCTCCATCTACAATGATTACTAGAAACTCTGGTATTTGAAATAAAAGGCTATTGAGATCTTTTGCTAATCTGTAATTGATGAAGCAACAATGTTACCTTTCTATTTTTGATGTATCTTTATATCTTGAGGGTTTGTGGAGTACAAAAGCTGGCCAATGCATGACAAGATATTGTTGGAGTAGTCTCTTCTATATCTAGATCTTTTGATGGTTCTAATTCTTGACCTTCTTTTGCTTCACAATCTATGTATAATAACTTCTTCTTGGCACATTTATGCCCTTTAATTTACTTGTTGTCACAATTGAAACACAGTCCCTTTGCTCTTCTTTCATTAATTAGTTGAGCTGTCAACCTTGTCAATTGAGTGGGGTTAGGAGGGGGAACATGGTGCTCTCTATAGTTGTTAGTGACCACCCTTCTAGTGGCCATATTTTTGTTTTCCACTTTCCTTGCCAACTGTAAGTTACATGCCTTTCAAGCCCTTAATTTGGAGTGTGACTGGATGGTTGACCTTTGTCTTGGTATATCTATGAACTTTGAACCCTTGTAAGTCTTAAATTTTGGCTTGTAGTACTCTAATATAACTTTTTAAATTCCTGAAAATTTCACAATATGAACCTTCATTAATAAAAATTTATAGAAAAAATACCAAAATGTCTTGTTTAAGACTAATTTCAGGATTAGTAAACAACCCCAACTTATTTGTTGGACAATTATCACCAAACCACCAAACACTCGAAGGAATTTTACCTTAAGGTCGATGGCTTTTTCAGGCCTTGGAACAAGGCTTCATAGTCAACATTATTGTTGGTGCATTCGAATTTTAAACGATAGGATATGATATTCTTACATTGTTCTATATCGATAAGTATGCATCCTGCACCATCTCCTTCTTAAGATCTGGAGCCATCAAAGAACAATGTCCACATGTTATTGTGTAAATTTAAGTTAGTTACGCAAAATTAATGCATTTTCAATACCGTATAAGCATTATCATCAGTTTCAGTGCATTGAAGGAGTTCAGACTCTGTGTTTTTTTGAATTGGAGATGTCTGTGCTTCATAGCAACCATGTGTCTTCCATTATGTTGGCTTCCAACTGTTGAAACACGTGCAAATGGGCATACATATATGTGATAGCCTCATCTAGCTCTATGCAGACCTTTTCGGTGCATGCTTTAAATTTTGCTAGACTTCCCTCGTCTTTCTTTGCATGCTTGAGTTGTTCTTCCAATTCTCTAATTTTGGCATCTTTCTCTTGGTTTTGGCGGTACAAGTTTTTTAGGTTCTTCTCCGTACTTATGGTGAATGCAGTGCCAACGGATGTTATGGAAAGCAGATCTTGGCTAGCATCTTTTGTTACAGTAATCTCCCTGACAATTGTTAATGGATTGTCCCCTATGACCGATAGCTTCATGACTTGTTGTTGCACAATCCAACTAGTGGCTTTGTCATATTTGAACTTTTTCAAGTTCGACACTTTGTTGGGCTTGTATGGTGTGCTAAGCCCAGTTCTATTATGTCGGTTTCAACATGGCCACCAAGAATTTTTATTGATGTTTTTTAGATATCTACATCCATAGGTGAAGTGTCTTCATTAAGAGCTTCTTCATCCTTTCTTCGTTTCTCTTCCTCTGTTGCTTTAGCTACAACTTCATTTAATGCTCTTTGTTCTGCTGCCGCTGCTCTTTCAACTGTGGCTTTTTCCTCTCTCTCATCCTCTGCAACTTTCTTAGCTGCAACCTTTTCTTCTACTTCCACTATCAACACTGAGGTTGTTGCTTCAAATTTTTCCTTTGCCTTAGCCTCTACGATATTCCTCTTCTTCTCAACAATGTCCTCCTTCTTCTTTTGGAAACTTTCCTTATTCCTTCTTTTATTGACAGTTGTTGGTTCTTCCTCCTTGACTGATTCACAATGTGTAGATGTAATTACAACACATATTTTTGAATCTTACTCTTCTTCTTCTTTCCTCTGTGCTTCTTCACGAGCTTTCTCGTCAGCGACGATCCTTCCTATGGGTTTTCCCTGTCACCTGGCAACAACTTCATCATAAGAGCTCCGTAGTGAATTTCCTCCTCCTCCCAAGTAGGCAAGGTATATTATGAAGTGTGTTTGATTTGACTAAAATAATCCTTGACTATTTTCTCAAGGTCGTGCCTCCAGAACATTTCCTCTTCGAAGGGATATAATAGTAGTGTATCTACTTCTGCCAGGTCCGCTTTGATGCTTCCAAACAAGTATCAATCGACCGACAACGAAAATGGGGGCCAAATGGCCTTCTTGTCTCGATACAACGCTACCCTGATTCTATGAATTACAGTTTGATACACAATTTCTTAGAGTACTAGTCTGTCGGGTACAAATCTCGGGAGTTGATGGGGAGCTTTGGTGGCCCCATATATCCTTATGTAGGTTATGTTTTCCATAAGGTACTATTGAGGACAAGATATGAATTGATCTTGCTCAAGCATTTTCAGACTTTACTTGTCTAAAGTAAAGTAGATGGGAATATCACCCTATGTTTATAGCCAACAAAAATATATATCCTAACTCACAAGTATTAATTACAAGTGCTTAGGCTAGTCTTTTATCAACAAAAAGCTTGCTGGAAATTCACTTTTTATGTATTTTTCTGAAAACATCAGTTGCTGAAATAAATGTAAGAACAGAAGTAAAGACACCAAGATCGTAATCAATATAGATGAGACATAAAGCAATCCCTTATTTCATTCCAATTCACCAAAGAGTCATTGTCTTTACAAAACTTCACACATAAATCTTGGACCAAAGTCAAACTTAGAAATCCCCAATGGGACATACAAAAGGACCTCTAACAGAAAACCAAAACTGAACTCTAAAAGGTGGATCAACTTGCCACAGATTGTTGCCCGCTCGACTCTACACAATAGCCTTTATTAGTCATGAAAGTTAATTCACAAACAGACAAGTCTACACAGACTATCAAATATAGATCAACACCTCTGAAGAACAAGTGTTTGAATGATTTGATTCAGCCCTGAATGTTATTGTCTACAATAAGACCCTGCTATCACAAAAGAGAATTAGGCTATGATGAATATATGAATGAATGAAAACTTAACTATCTCAACATAACTCAAAGATCAAACCTTAGCATGCTTTGTGCTTCTGTCCTCCTCTTGTTCCTCCCCTTAGTTCAACTTTTAACAATTTAGAATTGGTTAGAGTAGTTGAACTAACTTATTAGTTAAGCTAACATAAGGCCTTAACTAACTTTAGTTAAGGAAGGGGGGAAAACTAATAATCATAATAGGGTCATAATTAAATAATAACTAATAGGTGGGACCCCCTTATGACTCCCCTAGTTACAACAATCATTACATCATAATATAATCCATTTGTNAAATCCATGGAGTCCACTGTCATAAAACAATAAATGACATAAAAATTAAAACCCATATTTTCCAGTCTGTGAAGCAACCCTTCCTTGGTTGCTACTGTCACCTCCTGATTTCCTTGAAATTGCCTTGAGCTGGGCAGAGCCTTTAGGATTTATCTCTCTAATCACATGGGAACAATCATCCCTCAGATGCATCCGTGAAGACACAGATTTGTCAGAGTCATCAGAGGGTGAGGAAGGGGCAGCGACGACTTTTCCTTTATCAGATGCATGGTGGACTCCATTCTTCAATCTCTTGCTGGCATGGGAGGATTGCACTGGTGAGTGGCTAGGGGTAGCTTGGGCAATGGGGTTCAAAGGTGGGGGAGCAGGCAAGGTTAAGTTTGGCTAGCCACGGTGTTAGGAGACTGCCGGGTGAACAATCTCTTTCCACCCATCATTTTCCGGGACTTCAGGCTGTAAAGAGACGTGAGGAGGCACAAGTATACCGGGGGCTTGAGGGGCTTGGAAGGGAGGCCTTTCAGGCCTCGGTTGGACTATTCCATGTCCAGTCCAATTAAAGAACCCAACATGGAACAATTGGCCAAGCTCTTCAGAATCAACATCAAAATGTATTGAGAACCTAGGCCTCCTTGGGCCTTGGTTCGAGTTACCTCTACCTTTGTTTCCTCGGCCATGGCTTCCTCGACGGAAAAAACTCATCCTGGATATGTTAACAAATAGCAAATAGTCTTTTAAATAACCATGCATGACAACTCCTTAAAAATACAAAATAGATTTGGCTCAGAATGTATCGTGCTCATGCAATCTAATCCATACAAATTGTTCTAATGTTAATCAATGAGCACGGGGGTGGAAAAAATGTTCAGGGATACATGAGGGGTTTGTAATTTGCGAAAAAAATTATATAATGAAAGGGAAGAGATATGGTCACTGCTCAATGATAACACAATCAACTGTAACCAAACCAATAAACCTCACTGCAATCCACACAGAATTCTACCATTTCTACCCAATATAACACACAAATTTTCTTAGTTGTGATCGATATTAGAACAAGGGGTGAAAAGTGAATATGGGATATGTGAGGGGGTTGTAATTAGCAGAAAATGAGATAATGAGAGGGGGAAAAAAACGTTTACTATTCATGAGATTAATCAAGCAATCCATAACATCAACCAACAATTAGATGATTGAGTAGTAATTCCTGTGTATTTAACTAGTTCACTGTCCAATAATAAAATATCCAATACAGCGCCATTACGAAACACAAGTACTTCACAAAATTTGTAAGAGGTTCTGTTCCTTTTATTCGTACATTCTGCATGTTATAACAGTCAACAACAACACTCAATCTGTAACCATTAACATCCATCATTTCATACATTTCCCCAATCCATGTCTGTATTTGAAAGTAGTGTTTCCAAAAAATAATAATGAAGACTCTACTTATGTTAATAGAGCCAATCCAGATCTTGTAATGATATTCGTTACCATACATATATATGCAGTAGAAAAATCAAAATGATCAAGACCTCACATATCACACCTGAAAGGCAATTAACTATAACCAACAGTCACTATTTAGACACAGACTATGCATAAGCCAATTTCTGAAACCATGTAACCATGTCATTGTGTAACAAATATATCAGTGCGACTTAAAAATAAGCCAAACATCCCACACAACTGTCATCAATAGTGATCAATTGCAACAAGACAAACACACTTAGAATTCGGAGGTATCACTGGGCATACAAAGCAAGCCATCCATATTATACGCGGTGCACAACTGAGAGGATTCCACGGTGTCATAATTCCCATAACCACACAACAATATATAACCACGATATAACTAAAAAAAACTTCAGTCTGGGCAGCTTATTAAATTGCCTGTGAGTGACTAGGCCGCACACATTCAAGTGTATTCTACCAATGACAAGAGATGCAATAAACATATCCAATCCAAACTTCTAATTCTCAGAACATCTCCTACAGGACGCGACATGCGTGAACCACACCAAACCCCTGTGACAAAAAAAATGAACCAAATAACCAACACGCCCGTCATCAACCGAAACATCAAAAGTGTGAATATTAGTGACTGTATATCAACTAACAAATGCCATTGTGGTAGAGGAACAACCAACCGAACAAGCCATGGTAGTTATGCATAACCAGTAATCCAATCGACACAGGGTAGAGGCCCTTCCATAAAAATCGTTGAGTTACTTAGCATAAGGCAGGTGACTGTGAACTTAAAAAGTAGATAACAATGCAAGGCTTATGTTAATATCACAGAGGCAGTGATGGGAATCCATACCAACATGATGGCTATATGACCCACGGGTGAGCCTGTACTCAAGGTAATAACTGGAAACCACTTGACAGGCGCGACAATTTCCCTATGCACCCCAACCTGGAGGGTTAAGGGTTTGCACAGTAGCCTTCACAGGAGGAACGAAACTAAATTCAGTGAGACTCCGAGGCCGAAGGTGTATGCACAAGGGGTTGTGGTGCTTGTGGATGGGAGACAGTCCCTTGGGAAGGTCGAAACAAGAAAACATGGCTCTTAATTAAACCCAATAACCGTGAAGACAATCATCCATCCAAAAACCCTTCAACCAACACGCAGTGGTAATAAGGAACGTGACTTGAATGATTATGCAACAGGGGGAAGTGAGTGGATTTAATGGAAAGATGACCAGGAATTTGGGAATAACTCATGAAAAGTATTAAGTATGAGGGGTTTTACCACTATATGCATACTCATAAGCTCTTAACTTAAAAGAGGAAGCTTATAGTTTTTCTCTTAAGATCTTGATGGATGAAGAAATGGCAAGTAGAAGCAGGAAACAACTAATAACTCATAAGATAACAACGAAAATATGTAACAAATTCAAGGGCCCTTCAATAGAGAGATCATAGCAGCTGTGCAAGCTTGATTTTTATTGACTAACAATGCTTTGTAGGAGTGTCACTGTGGCAGAATTGATCGAACAATATAACCTGACCGAATACTAAAAGATGATAAAGACAAAAATTGCAACAAAAGTAATAATGCAAAAATTAAAACAACAACAGTAAAAGACAAAAATGAAACGCAACAAGAAAAAAACAACAACTCAGAAGCATAAACCAAAGTGTTGTAAAGTAGAAAAAAAAGCACAAAAATTGAAAACAAAGCTAAACTACTAGTATACAGAAGATTCAATCAGCAAGGAAAACTTTTCACGTTGGTCCCTCACAATATTTCAAATGAGGACTGCTAATGGTGTGGGAAAACCATTGTCTCTGCAATTCCTTTAAAATTTATGAGTTAGTGTCTAAGACAAAAGTAATCCGGAAATAGAACAACACTTGAAATCCTGATGTAGCTATCAGCACCTTGACGGATACGATTAAATCATCAAGATAAGCATGGAGACTGACCGACTTATTGAACGTTGTGTGTATAGGCCTTCTCAAGGCAATACTTGTATCAAATAAGCCAAAGGGCAAGCAATTGTAAGACATAGTATCGTGATTAGTAGTGGAAATGGTTTTGTGATAATTTGCCCCTTCTACCTTGATTTTATTGTAACCAAACAAATTGTCAAGTAAGGGCTCCAAGTGTAACTCTACGATCTGTTGTTGAAACATTTCCATACTAAGAGGAGGAAAAGGATTTCTTATAATTGCTTGCCTAAAAGTTCGAAGACTAGTGCAGGTCCTAAAATTTTCAGGGGTCTTCGAAGCAGGTTCTCAATTGGAAACCCCTTCAGGGTGGACAAAAGAAAACATTTCAGTTCTTAAGGAATTCCTCAACTCCCTTCGAAAGGTTGCTTCCAACACATAGTTCACAAATCTTTGTTTTTGCCTACTTGTTTTTATAATATGTCAAACAAGACCTAGATCAAAACCACGAAGACCTGCATTAAACCAAGCAAAAACCTTTTGAAATCCACTAAGTAATTCAACAGATTTCATTTCTTCTTTATCCGAACCCTGGATATTTATTTTAACATTCGAGGAAGATCCAGGTGTCATAATGTTCATGGAGATGGTTTCAATCACCTTCAGTTGTGACTCCTCTTCCTTTTCTTTATTTCCTCCAACAGTCAAGGAAAACGAAACCTTGAGAGGAGTCAAGCCTTCAGGAATTTCATTATTTTCTATAGATACAATCTTTTCAGGCTTGAGAGGTTCATTTTGACTGATAGCACAATTGCTTTCATTGTTAGGGATGGCCTTCCAGAATTTTTCATTCTCAGAAATGTATGAACAATGTAGAGATTGGAGAGCACAATCAGGCCAATGAGGCAAGAGCTGCTGAGCAGGAGAGGCTGCGAAGACAACTAATCGATCAGTTATTGAATTCAATTCCTTCCTAACATGAGTGATGTTAAAATATAGGAGGTTCGAGACAAGTGCCCAAACAGTTTGGTAATATTGTTCCATCAGCTTGTTGCTAGGAGAGCATGTCTTACGAATCAAGTTCACAACAAGATGGGAATTTCCGAACACTGAAAGGTAACCACAACCAAGATTAAGGGCATTCTTGATGCTTAACAACAAAGCTTCGAACTCAACGACATCGTTTGAGCAAGCAAACTCCAACATGTATGACAGATTATGAATCTTTCCTGCAGGGGAAACCAAGATAACACCAACCTCATTACCCTCATTAGAATGTGAACCATCAAAATGCATATGCCACAATTCGTCCTCTAAATCAATTATTTCCAGAGGAATACCATCCTCTTCAACGAATATGGAATACACTCTTAGGTCTTCTTCGATATAGTTTACACTAGAGTGCGGAACATTCTCTATGTAGGGTGAGATTCTTCCTTCTCTAAGGACTATGATATTATTTCCATTCCGAGGAACGGAATAGATGTGTCCCATCGAATGAGAGGTATCCACCTATTAGGGCTTTCCAATCTCTCCCCAAGATAATTGAGTAATTGTTCACAGGCATATCAATCACTTGAATGCTGAGGGTTGTCCTTATCTCAGGATGAGTGCATAAAACCAAGGTTACATCCTTAATCTCGCCTATGGTTGTTTGTTGGAGACTATTATAGGAAAGCATGCTTCTGGCATTTTCGTTTGTACAAGATAAACCTAGCTCTTCCACAATAATATTTGACATGACACTTGGGCCTGAACCACCATCGATGAGGCAACAATGGGCTATTTTATCCATGATCTTTACATAAATATAAAAAGGGGGATTTTTTAAAGGGTATTTGAAGTTATGTACACCTACTTTATTTACAGAAGAATCCTCTTCACTTACCTCTTTGGAAAGATTAGCTACAACAGAAGATTTTCCTTCCATGAATTGTTTTAGATGCATCTGTTGTTCAGGGACGACAACCATGTCTAGGAGGGTTGCATCTGCCTTGATGTTGGCCAATTGATTCAAGATATTGTATTTGGAAGAGGGGGGAGGAGGAGTGATTCCTTGACTCTCAGGAACTTTGGGAACCTAGAGCGTAGCAGCGGTTGAAGATGAACTCGGGTTAGAAGAACTGTGAGGAGGGTCAAGTTTGCCTTTTGGGGCATAGGCTTTGTTCCTAGTATTGATGACCATGACATCTTCTGGCTCGAAAAAATCTAGGACATCGATAGTGGCTTCTGGTCATTTACCAAAGATCTTGTCTCTAACACTCTTCCTTACCTCACATGTGGCTTCTTCATGGTGTTCCTCGCAAAAATTACACCAACTCCGAGGTAGGATAGCCTTCGACTGGAAATTATTTTCAACCAGACCTCTAAAAGGAGGAGCAGAAGAGGATGAAGGTCTAGGAGTGAGTGGGTTGACAATACCTTTCCGCTCAAAAACTATCATACGGTTGTTCATATCTTGTACTAGCTGTAAGAGAGCAGACATATCTGTCTGTGTAACTGATTCTCCCTAGGGTAGACCAGTTCGTTCACGTTGTTCCTCATACTCTGAACAAGTGTACAGAGCGGAACCAAGATTATCAATGGCCTTTTCTTCAAGCCTGTGATGGTAAGGAGAAGGCAATGCATTGTAGTAATGCATGAAGGCGGCTTGGTTCTGAGTCATGGTCTTTACAAGTCATGGTCTTTACAAAACTTCACACAGAAATCTTGGACCAAAGTCAAACTTAGAAATTCCCGATGGAACATACAAAAGGACCTCTGACAAAAAATCAAAATTGAACTCTAAAAGCTAGATCAGCTTGCCACATATTACTGCCCACTCGACTCTACACAATAGCCTTTATTAATCATTAAAGTTAATTCACAAATAGACAAGTCTACACAGACTATCAAAGATAGATCAACACCTCTGAAGAACAAGTGTTTGAATGATTTGATTCACCCCTGAATGTTGTTGTCTACAATAAGACCCTGCTATCACAAAAGAGAATTAGGCTATGATTAATATATGATTGAATGAAAACTAAACTATCTCAACATAAATCAAAGAGCAAACCTTAGCATGCTTTGTGCTTCTATCCTCCTCTTGTTCCTCCCCTTAGTTCAGCTTTTAACAATTTAGAATTGGTTAGAGTAGTTGAACTAACTTATTAGTTAAGCTAACATAAGGCCTTAACTAACTTTAGTTAAGGAAGGGGGGGAAAGTAATAATCATAATAGGGTCATAATTAAATAATAACTAATAGTTGGGACCCCCTTGTGACTCCCCTAGTTACAACAATCATTACATCATAACATAATCCATTTGTTAAGCAAACACACCCCTTGTGTCTCCCTTCAAAACATATTTTCCTTTGACCATTTTAACTCATAAAACTTGAAAATAATTCAGAATAATACTCATATATCCAAAATAAAACATGTTGTCTAAAATCCATGGAGTCCACTGTCCTAAAACAATAAATGACATAAAAATTAAAACCCATATTTTCCAGTCTGTGAAGGAACCCTTCCTTGGTTGCTGCTGTCACCTCCCGATTTCCCTAAAATTGCCTTGAGTTGGGCAGATCCTTTAGGATTTATCTCACTAATCACATGGGAACAATCATCCCTCGAATGCATCCGTGAAGACACGGATTTGTTAGAGTCATCAGAGGGTGAGGAAGGGGAAACGACAACTTTTCCTCTAACAGATGCATGGTGGGCTTCAGTCTTCAATCTCTTGCTGGCATGGGAGGATTGCACTGGCAAGTGGTTAGGGGTAGCTTGGGCAATGGGGTTCAAAGGTGGGGGAGCAGACAAGGTTAAGTTTGGCCAGCCACGGTGTTGGGAGACTGTCGGGTGAACAATCTCCTGCCACCCATCGTTTTTCGGGACTTCAGGATGTAAATAGACATGAGGAGGCACATGTATACTAGGGGCTTGAGGGGCTTGGAAGGGAGGCCTTTCAGACCTCGGTTCGACTATCCCCTGTCCAATCCAATTAAAGAACCCAACATGGAACAATTGGCCAAGCTCTTCGGAATCAACATCAAAATGTATTGAGAACCTAGGCCTCCTTGGGCCTCGGTTCCAGTTACGTCTACATCTGTTTCCTCGACCGTGGCTTCCCCGACTGAAAAAACTCATCCTGCATATTTTAACAATTAGAAAATAGTCTTTTAAATAACCATGCATGACAACTCCTTAAAAATACGAAATAGATTTGGCTTAGAATGTATGAGGCTCATGCAATCCAATCCATACAAATTGTTCTAATGTTAATCAATGAGCACAGGGGTGGAAACAATGTTCAGGGATACATGAGGGGTTTGTAATTTGCGAAAAAATGATATAATGAAAGGGAAGATATATGATCACTACTCAATGATAACAACAATCAACTGTAAGCAAACAAATAAACCTCACTGCAATCCACACAGAATTATACCATTTCTATCCCATATAACACATAAATTTTCTTAGCCGTGATCCATATCAGAACAGGGGGTGAAAAGTGAATATGGGATATGTGAGGGGGTTGTAATTAGTGGAAAATGAGATAATGAGAGGGAATTTTTTTTTTTTATTGTTCATGAGATTAATCAAGCAATCCATAACATCAACCAACAATCAGATGACTGAGTAGTAATTCCTGTGTATTTAACTAGTTCACTATCCAATAATAAAATATTCAATACAACGCCATTATGAAACACAAGTAGTTCACAAAATTTGTAAGAGGTTTTGTTCCTTTTATTCATACATTCTGCATGTTATAACAGTGAACAACAACAATCAATCTGTAACCATTAACATCCATCATTTCCATACATTTCCCCAATCCACTTCTGTATTTGAAAGTAGTGTTTCCAAAAAATAATAATGAAGACTCTACTTCTGTTAATAGAGCCAATCCAGATCTTGTAATGATATTTGTTACCATACATATATATGCAGTAGAAAAATCAAAATGATCAAGACCTCACATATCATGCCTGAAAGGCAATTGACTATAACCAACAGTCACTATTTAGACACAGGCTATGCAGAAGCCAATTTCCGAAACGTTGTAACCATGTCACTGTGTAACAAATATCTCAGTGCGACTTAAAAATGAGCCAAACATCCCACACAACTATCATCAACAGTGATCAGTTGCAAAAAGACAAATGCACTTAGAATTCAGAGGTATCACTGGGCATACAAAGCAAGCCATCCATATTATACGCAGTGCACAACTGAGAGGATTCCACGGTGTCATAATTCCCATAACCACACAGCAATATATAACCACGATATAACTCAAAAAAACTTCAGTTTGGGCCATTTATTAAGTCGCCTGTGAGTGACCAGGCTGCACACATTCAAGTGTACTCTACCAATGACAAGAGATGCAGTAAACATATCCAATCCAAACTTCTAATTCTTAGAACATCTGCTACAGGATGCGACATGCGTGAACCACACCAAACCCCTGTGACAAAAAAATGAACCAAATAGCCAACACGCCCGTCATCAACCGAAACATCAGAAGTGTGAATATTAGTGACTATATATCAACTAACAAATGCCACTGCGGTAGAGGAACAACCAACCGAACAAGCCATGGTAGCTATGCATAACCAAGCATCCAATCGACACATGGTAGATTCCATAAAAATCGTTGAGTTACTTAGCATAAGGCGGGTGACTGTGACCCTAAAAAGCAGATAACAATGCAAGGATTATGTTAATATCACAGAGGCAGTGACGAGAAGCCATACCAACATGATGGCTACACGACCCACGGGTGAGCCCGTACTCAAGGTAATAGACCACAATAATTGGAAACCACTTGATAGGTACGACAATTTCCCTATGCACCCTAGCCTGGAGGGTTAAGGTTTGCACAGTAGCCTTCACAGGAGGAACGAAACTGAATTCAGTGAGACTCTGAGGCCGAAGGTGTATGCAGAAGGGGTTGTGGTGCTTGTGGATGGGAGACAGTACCTTGGCAAGGTCGAAACAAAAAAATAGGGCTCTTAATTAAACCCAATAACCGCGAAGACAATCGTCCAGCCAAAAACCCTTCAACCAACACGCAATGGTAATAAGGAACTATCACTTAGGAAGATTAACAATCCAACGAATTTAACTAATGAAATCTGAACCATCTATTTTCCATTTAAATCCAAAATTCCACACAGTTGCAGCACTCATGACAAACACAAACCCACACAACTGAGCCGAAATCATTTCATAACCAGAGTGAAGTCAAGAATGGCCAAAAGGGACATACATGTTAATCAAAATCCTTAAGACGAGGGGTGGTCAAGCGGTTTCACCCTGCTAAAAATCCGGAGCGTGAACACAAAAGCAAGATCAACAATAGTCCGACTAGGATGGTAGCCAACGAGAAGGGTAAAGGTGACGTGCAGTAAATGCACGTCGCCTCCACCCTCATCTCATTTACTCCATAGTACATGCCAATGAGCCTTCCATTAACACCATTAATCAACCAGTGCATCGATAGTATCAATACATTCAAACCATAGCATAATCCAAGTTCACATAATAATTCAACCAATTGCAATCACCTTGCCAAATGCGCCACCTATGTTTTCATTTATG
>JASDQU011027644.1:61255-75505 GCA_032191745.1 Picea mariana | reverse complement strand
CTCTTTATTACTATTTATTCGTTTCTGTACCAAGCTTTTCACAGGCACCATCACCAGCCATACACGTTCTTAATCCCTTATTTTCATCGTTTGCAAACTAGGTCGTTGTCTAAGGCGGCCTCCATTGTAAGGTTTTCTCAACGGAAAACCTTGGAAAATCAAATGTCTATAGAATTTTTCATATTTTGATTTTCCACCATTATCAAGCTCATATATATATTTTTATAGATGAAAATCATATTGGAATTTCTACACCCAGTGTTTGAAGTGATTCCACCTCCGCTCAAATCCAGTTTTCTGAAATCCACATGAATAGCTGAGACCGAAGACAGTTTGCACATTAGCTGTAGACTCTATACTTACCGTAGAAGTTTTATACCAAACCATCTCAATGTTGAAAGAAGCTTGCTATTAACGAGGATTTTAAATTTATTTTCGCGGAAAAATTCAAAGGTAAAGCCTTTGACTCGCCTTTAAATGTTTTAGTGTTGACAGATGCAGTTGTTTATTTTCTAGTTGTTCTTGGCGTCTGCTTCTCTGCTTATTCATGGCACTTAGACCATCAAGCTTACATCATTGGGATTTGCAGGGTTTAGGGTTTGGGCTGAAATATGCAGGGTTTAGGGCATCCATTTATGTATGGTTGTTAGGGTTTCTTCTTTATGGCGCCCGCTTAAACGTTCAAAGGCCACTGAGGTTTTCGAAAATTAACCTTTTTGTCCGCAATAACAAAAGTAGACTTATGAAGAAATATGTATTATTTATTTATTTACTTATTCCTGTGTGGGGGATTTGGACATTTGATTTGAGTTTATGCTATTTTCATCACCGCAGATTATATAGGAGCAATGGAGCAATCTCACAAAGCCCATAGAGCCCGTCAGTCAGGTCCATCTTCGAAGAAAAAAGAAAAAACAGACAAGAAGAAGCGTGGTCTATCCGGTGACAGGCATAATCCCAAGGTTGGTTCAGTCGCTATAATTTGCCACCTTATCTATATCTTCGAAGTGGACCATATTTCAATTCATCGTTTTGTTGAATATCTGTGTTTAGGATAAGCGTTTGAGTGTGTTCACATATCTGCTTAGGAAGCTGTAGGCATCGCAGCACATGCCCTCAAGGTTGGAAGTGTGTTCGGTCTAGTTGTCGAGTTATCAATTTTCAACTACTGATCAGTAGGTTAATTTCCATGTAGTTGTTCAATATTGCACACTGGAATTTTCTCGTCATCCTTGCAGGCCTTTTTATGCCGATTGGCAAGTGCATCAATAACTTTTTGGTAAATTAAATAATAGTATGAGCCCGCAAGTGCTTTACAAACCTCATCAGGTCTCCCAAAGAAGAATGGAAAATAAAAATAGTTGGTCAAATCATGCCCGACATAAATCTATGTCAGAATGTTGTGAAAATTTGCATGAAGATCAATAAAATATTTTCCTCTTGCTCTGTCCATTGGAAAATGACAAGAATTATGACTGGTCCAGTCTGAGGAAGGCCCACATTCACAGTTGTGGTTTGATTTGAGCGTTCTCCACAAAGATGAGTAAGACGACAATTCCAATGGTTTCCTATTTTTTCAAAGTTAAGCTCTGTTTTGTGTATACACCAACTTATGCTTCCAATGAAGCTGACAAAGCCTTAGTCAGATCATCTAACAATGACATAAGCTGAATTAATTGAGTAATTTGATTATAACACACTAGTTAGCCACAGTAACCCTGATTTATTGACAAGATAGTGACAAACTTAATATATTGACAGAAGATATGGTTATGTAGTCCAAGACTCCAAAGCCCTGTAACTAGCCACTGATACAATGTACACAGCAGTTTTTTGGAAAATTGGCTCTACTATAGTTAGGACTGATGGTTTGATGATCATTATCAAGCAGTGGTCATGATCACTGATTTGAAATTTTTCCAAATAGATTCACCTTTACAGATTACAAAATCCCCAATGCTATGTGCCAACATGGTAGTTGGGCCTTACCATCTTGGAGAGCTCCAGCTTACTTTGACTTGGATTTTGCATTAACAGGCATTTGCTTTTAAGTCTTCATTGAAGGCAAAGCGTCTACAATCTATTGCATCAGAGAAGGATCAACGTCGACTTCATGTGCCTGTAGTTGACCGTTCTACTGGAGAACCAGCTCCCTATGTAATTGTGGTGCAGGGTCCTCCAAAGGTATTCTGATTAAGATTCAAATTAAGCAACTTCAGGTTAGTTGACATGATTTTCTAACATTGGAATCTTTGCTTTAAATATAGCCGTGAATCTTTTTTGCAATGCAGGTTGGGAAGTCTCTAGTTATAAAGTCACTTGTAAAGCATTACACCCAGCATAATCTTTCAGACGTCCGTGGTCCAATAACTGTTATATCAGGTTTGTATTATTTTAAAATCTCACTATAAGAAAATCTCTGTTAGTGTTATTTTTTCCCTTTTAATAACATGTTGGAAGGCCATTCTTCTTACTTCGAGTTCGTGTCTATTCATGAAGACATAACAAAAGAAGTACTATTTGCTTAAGGAAATATTCTAGTTTTTTTTTTCTTCTAAATTTCAGATGAAGAGTTGATCAAAAGTAGAGGGTATATACTTCTGTTGTATCATTCGTCTCACCTTATGGCCTTGCGTGACTAGTTATTTTAATAGTTGAAGTTAGTGTGGGGGAAACAACAGATCCTCTTAAATGCATGCAATCAAAAGATGAATGGATTTTCGTTCTCTATTTACTTTGCTGTGATCAAAGTCTTGGCTCATGGCATTTTTGTTTGGGACACTCCTCATCGTAATTACAGTAAATCTTGTGATATTGAAAATACTTTTGTGGGCCCTTTTCATGATGCTTGGGTTGGTGCTGTTTGTCATTTTTCTATTCTTCTTAGCTGGGGTAGAAGCAAAGGATTTGGAAGAGGAAGCAGAAAATTTCGTTAGAAGCTGTTGCTCAAACTTTGCCTCAATCGTTTTGGAAGAATTATCAACAAGATCCATTTCATTTTTAAGATGAGTAAACAATCGTATGATAAATTCAATCTTGAGTGTTTCATTTCGATCATGTATCTCCGATTGAGTAGAAAGCTCGTAGACATATGCTTGAGATGCAACCAACACTCCAACAAATCTTCTTTATATCTTAGTGCATAAAATCTCTTTTAGATTTCTACTTTGAATTGATCCCATACCTTGATGGCAGGCTGATATATAATAGTTATTAGCAAGATGGTGAACATGGGATTGTTACCATACGAGAGATTAATTGTCCATATGAACATTTGCAGTTATGATTGTGCGTTGATTTATTAGATTATGTTATGTATGAATATAGGCTTTGAGACTTCTATGTCTCTAATTTTCCCCATAGTACGTACACTCTGTCGTTAAGGTGAGGAATAATCCTGGTGGGTAAGTGTAAAAGTGGGTTGATTAATAAGAACTACTGTGGGGATTTGAGACTGTTGTTGTTCCATGATCTATTGAACATTGACATCACATCATTTATAAGTTTCACTTGGAATTCTTGCACTTGTTGATGTTAGTCACATGATTCTTTGACAAGAAGTTGGCCTTATCTTGGCTAGAGATCCTTGGCCTTGTTTCTCAAAGAGTTTGTTGCCTTTAGACAATAGGCCTTACATTGCTCCTCAAGATCTGCCAGATTGATCATGTTCCTCTTTTGATCCACCTTGCCCTATGGGAGTGTCAAGTGTCATGTGGATATCAAAGATATTGACATGGAAAATAGTAGATCTATCATAAAATGTACCTTATGCGAGCTACTCGATGATTGACTCATCATACTAGCTCCATTACTGACATAGAGGTATTGGTGCCTCTTTTCATGCCTTGTGTCAGGCGAATTATATGGTAATAATTTGGTACATTAATTATCAATTTGGGTTTGTAAACTTACGAAGTACCAGGCACAATATACGCAGAACGAACCTCAAAGACACACCATTCTTTAATAAACTATGAAGCAAAAACTCTCCGAACTGGTTGCTCATCTAACAGTGAATATTCTAAGGTAGAATTGTAGGTTGAATATAGATTTTTATATTCAATAGTACTCTGTTGGATTCACTCTATAAGTTAGATTGACAACCCTAAAAAAAACATAAACAATAGACTTGAGAAACTAATACATGCAGGCAAGATGTCTATCATGAGCAATTGCCACCCAATGAAGAATTGGTGACAATTAATTGCATAGACTGCAACTTTGACAATTCCTTGTTCAGAGTACCACCATTCAGATTGACGGACAAACAAACATGAAATTCTTGTTCCAACAAGCATTAGTTGAACCACACAGCATGAATAAAATGATAACATCAACCATTTAACATTACTACAGAATTATGTCACACTTGCTACAGGAATCAAACTTTGAAATTATACCAGCAATGAGCTCACATTTAATTCTAATGCAAAAATAAAACTGACTAGGGCACTACTTCTGAGATGAAGGGGGCCCTGCCTTCCCTCAAAAGTATGCCCACTATGCACCAACAAACCCAAAGATTCAGAAGATAAACACACATAAGCTTGTCTTGTATTTCATGATAAAACAGAGTACAGGTATTGAACAAAGTTCTGTTTTGATTTCTTCTTATTGCTGCTATCAATTTATATCTTCACGCACGAATGCCTTAGATATTTATACAATTACATTTAAATAAGAACTAGCTATCCTAGGCATCCAATCTCGTACACAATCTACTAAAGATAGTCAGGGCATTGCAATATCAACTTCAGACAAATCAATGAGCAAACATAATTACATAATTGGTCATTTCGTTACGATTTCATGACCGAAGGCATGAAATCGCAATATACTTGCATGCTACAGGATTCTGTTGGAGTGTTGACCAGGAATAGCATTCTCGTAGCTGTAGTTTGGCCAATTTAGACAACAGTTATCCATATGTACGGATTTCTTCACAAAACCCATGTCTTTGAATCAACTATGAAGTTTGGCAAGTATCCTAACCGTCGAGGCAGTCACAGGACATGTTCAACATGCTATAGGAACATTCCAATAACCTCATCAACTTTAGCAATTAAACATATCTTATTCATTAAACAAGGAAAATGCAATACTTAGGCTAGAATAATTACCTTTGAGTCAAAAATGCACTTTGAAGACGAAATGGCAAAATATATGTCATCATGAGGTAATAAGTTGGGGAAAAGGCCAGGGAAATGGTTGAAACAAGATACTGTAGACTGTACCAAACACATCAAAACAGGGACCCTACACCTTGTATAACTTTCTTTGATAGGAGCACATCACTAGTATTTCCCCCTCTTTTAGGAGTTTGTYGACCTTAGATGTTGGGAGATGGTTTGTGTAGAGCTTTTGGCCACTTCTTTAATCTAGTTCGTTCCCCTTAGYCTAAGACTCCAAGACATTCTCTAGATGATATTATGAATGCTCAATACTGGTGACTTCGTAATCAATAATGGCAAGACTTGTTACACATCTACTTTAGACATTGACTAAAGACTATYTAACTAAAGACTATCTTTTCTTTTGCCTTCCACTCATGGTTTGGTTGACTTGCTCTCTCTCTCTCTCTGTCTCTCTCCCTCTCTCYTGTGGCATAGTTTATTCTCTTTGTTTTCTATGTTTATTTGTTGCATGTTGTGTAGCTAATCATATTGTCTTTATTGCTATATTAGACTCTGTACATGAGCTATTTTGTGAGCAAGCTTATAAAATTGTAATAATATATTAGTCCCTAGGTATTATATTTCAAATATTGTAAAAGGAAACTCCATGTAATAAGCATGTAATAAGGGCCTAATTAATCTTATTAGTAATTTAGGCTTTAGTTTGTATGTCTTAAGTATTAAATAAGGGTTCCCCCCAGTTTTTTAGTTTTTATCACTTTAGAATTATCATCAAGAAGTTTCTTTGAGGTGCTTCCTCTTTTAATTCAGATTTGTAGATGCAATTCACTCTTGGGTCTGCAGGTTATTGTCACTATATTCCATGCATTTGATTCGTACCTTTGTTAGTTTAGCTTCATATATAAATACTTATGCTTCTATTTTAGCTTAGATTTGTATTTGTAGTTGTGTGCTAATTCACATTGTTACAACTTATATTGTATGAGGTTCCATCTTGTGATTTTCTTCATATTGATGGAGACTTGTTGCTGTTACTCTCGAGCAGTGGATCAACTTGGGGGTACATCTTCATGGAGGCCCTTCTCTGCATTGCATTTGATCACTTGATGGAGATCTTTGGTTGGGGGAGTCTCACTTGTCCTTGGTTGGATGGTGATTGTGTTTGTTGCTTGGTGGTATTTTCACATGTGCTTGCCTTGTTGATCACCCCTTGGTTTCACTTTTGATGGATGTGGAGCATACTATCTCATTATGGTGGATAATGGTTTTAGCCCCCCAAAGGGTTAGATGATCATGGTTAGGAGATATATGTTTCATGATTGTTGAAGTTTCCTTGTGACTTTTGCATGATATGTGGTATTATTTGGTGTCACTAAGAGGGGTGTTCTACATGGTCCTTATATGTTGGATGTGTGCTGGGAAACACACTCGATGATTGGATGGGGTTAACATTTCCTTATGTCCTTTCTCTTATGATGTTGCTATGGTGAGATGATTCATGCTGTCTTATGGGATTCTTCTAGGTGATCTAACTTTATAATGTCATATTTGCTAGACATCACCTATGGGGGAATGTGTTACTTGATGTTAGTACCCTCATTGATATGTTATTTCCTAAGTTTGAGTTAGAAAGGGGTTATTACATTATGATTTGATGGTGATCTAACCTTTTCCTAAGGTTAGATGATGAGATTTAATAATCCCTTGGTGGTGGTGCACTATAGGTTGGACCTTATATTTTGTTGTTATCATGGAGGGGTTTTGCTAGGGAGGACATCTTTTATTTACATGGTACAACACTTTATTAAAGTGTACCCCTCATTGGCACACATGTTCATATTGATTTAATTTGTTGGTGACTAAATGGGAGGACTATGGTTATATTTGAGCATTAACCTTTGTGCACACATGTTGAGGTTATTTAACTATTCAATCGTTAAAATAATCTAATTTATCGAAATAAAGGTTAATAGCTTGGGCACCCTATGTTATATGCTTTCTTTTGACACTTGAAGTGGTTATTTGGAGTTGGATGAGGCTTTCTAGTGGTGCGCCCTCTTCTTGGACACATTTTTCAAGGCATACCTTATTATATTGCTTCTTAGAGAGGTTGGCACATTGCTCTAGGGTGCAACCTCTTGGGTTGGACACATGGCATGTGGAGGATTATTTTATTGATGAGTTCTAACCACCTTGGCACAGTCTCCTAGGGTGCACTTCACATAGAGAATATTTTATGGTTTGTTGGGTGGTTGAGGTAGTTACATGGCACATTTTTCTAGGGCGCACCTCTCCTAGGTGCTCTCTCATCTTTATTGCATGGATATTTCAACTACACTTGGCATCTTTGACCTTCATTGGAGATCACCCTCACCATTTTGACTTGGCATGAATATATTATTTGGGGTGGTTATGGAGGTTGTTATTGGGAGGCATGTGGCACATGAGGAGGGTCACACCTGTGAATTGGCATGCCCTTGTACTTGGTCTCCCTTATATTTTTGGAGATTATTCTTGGAAGGTGCACTTGTAGAAGGGCTATTTTTGGATATTCTTGGAGGGTGCACTTGTGGAGACATTTCTTGCTATTCTTGGAGATATTTATATTATTACTTCATGGAGTTTTGGCATGGTCAAAACCCTCATTCGCCCTTATCTCCTTGGATTTGCTTTGTGGAGATGGTCCATTTGCTATTTTGGGGTTTTGACTACATCTTTTCTTGTTTTGACTACGTCTTTTCTTGTGGAGCGCTCCATCCACTTGGCATCTAGCACATTCATCAATGGAGTTGGTTACCTTGGAACTCACACAYGTGGAGTGGTTGCGTGCATACACATTCTTGGAGGGCGCATTTCATCTGGACACTTGGCATTTGACTTGGTTTAAAACCTATTTTTGGTGGTGCATCCCCTTCATGAGCATTTTTTTGGTGCATACTCTTACTATTTTTTGATGAGGGCGAATTGCCTTAGAGTGACTATTTTCCACATGTTGTAATATGTTCAAACATGGATTGAGGAGAGATCTGACTACTCAATTATTATAATATTATTTTGACTTGTCATGGAGTTAGTTAAAAAGATAATATATTTTATTGCATGAGAGATTTAACTCACTCTATATAAAGAGGGGTTTCTCTCCATTTCATTTATTCTTGGGTGATTGGCAATTAGAGGATTGTAAAGAAAGTAGTGATTGAAGATTGGAACTTGGAGATGATGGTGTTGGGCTCCCATGTATATCAAATTTAAAGATTAATGAAGGATGAGGTATTGCTGCTCTATAGTATGGCTATTCTTTATGCTATTCATTCGTTGTTGACCTAATATAGGAACTTCTTGTTTTTGCTCTAACATAAAGGCCTAGTAATGAGGATTTCACTCTTCTAAGAATACGAGGAGCTTTCCCTCTTGTCTTATTTGCTGTTTTATTTTTGCTCTTATTACCTTTCTTCTATCATATCTAGTTGTTGATTGGAAAATAATTCAGCTAAAAAACAACACCTTTATTTTGAGTTGATGTGTGGCAAATTAAGACCTCCAAGACCAGCTTCCATATCATAATTTCTAGCAAGCATCTTAAGGTTCAATGTATCAATTGAGTTCACTTTACCTTAGATACACGATTAATTGATGAAGGTATCAAACTAGATCTTTTATCGAAGTTGGTGGAAGATGTCAAATTAGTCCTTTTACATCTCATAGCCTACCTAAAGTACTTGATGCTGACAAACTAGTCCATTCATTTTGCAATGTCCCATGACTTTATTTTCCCTTTAGATTGATAGGTATTGGTCCCTTATCATCCCATTTCCTTGTTCGCTCTTCTTCCTTTCCTTTCCCTTTCCCATTTCCATTCATTTTCCATTTTACTACAACCATGTGCTTTTCTTAGACTTAATCTTCATACATCATGTAGAGCCTCCACTCAATAGCTTTAGCAATCCTACCTTTAGGGAAGCCCCCCATGAGTTGGAGAAGAGCCAACCTAAAGAGGGAGGAAGAGCTACTGAGGTGACAATGGGTAGCCTTCCTAAGTTGCACAAACTAGCCTCTTGATGCTTGGGACTTTACATCATACAAGGGTGCTAGATTTTCTTGTAATACAGATCAAGGCACATTACAAGTGGTGGCAAAGCAATGGTTTTGTAATAGATTTGACTCGAGGGCTTTTGCCATAGTGATCTTGACATACAATCAAGCGATGTTGTAGTCAACCAGAAGTCATAGGGGAGGAGATAATGATGCCAAAAACCACCAAAATGAACCTTTGACCAACAAAGTCTTGGATGAAAGGTTTACAAAGTGCACCGAGGAAATAGAACCGGTTAAAAGAGGAAACATGGAAATGGTTGCATCGATGAAATAAAAAGGGATGCTTGCATTTCTTAATTGAAGCTAAAACTGGTGTCAAAACGCTATGTTAAATGAGTATTATTTGTAGCCTAGGGGAGGACGAAGGTTTGATTGGAAAAAGAAATGTCAACCCCAAGCTCTTGTAAAATGTTCAAATGAAAATCTTGTAGGATGGTTTTGGAGGTGATGTTAAAGTGCATATGTGACCAAGTAAAATCAAACTAACCTTTTAGTGAGGGGCATTTGTATTTGGAAAATAAGCTAAACATTGCCCTTCAACACCTAGAGGTGTTAGTGCACACAATGGGAGAAAGATGGATCATAAAACATCTAAGAGGTGATTTTGGAAAATTCGTGGATGAAATAACCCAAAGAGCTAATTGAAATTTGGGCTAAATCCTACAATGTTACTTATGCACATTTTCCTGTAGATCTCTGTGGACGAATATGTATAAAGGTTTCAAGCACTAGAGTCCAAGGCAAGACTTCCTCCTAACCTTGTGTGAGTCATCTACATATCAAACTCAAGGTGTTGAATGTTAGAATTAAATGCTCATTCTAACTGCTAATTTCTGTTATCTAGTTACTAGGTAGTTGCCTCAAGGAAATGTGAAATGGAGGAAGAGCTAGTGGTCTAAATGAGGACGGAGAGGAGGCTCCTAAAATCCATTTCAATTAAAGAGATGAGCTAATAGAGATCTAGAAAGGGTCTAGGGTCTACAATGAGAAGCTTAACAAGGGACAAGGGGAGGATTTAGTGCTAGATAGAACATTAAAAAATTCCATTCCCTTTTGGAAGATTCCAACAAGAGGAGAAGTATTGAATTTTCAATGCAAAAGGACAAAAATTTAAGGTATCAGTCCTTTGGTGACGTAAGGTAAGGACAAGCCTTTGCTTCGACAGAACTTGGAGAGTGAGTCAACATAAGGAATGTAAACGTCGACCTTTTTGAGGTGGAGTCATCCCTGCCATTGGTTGAAAGGAGGAAATAACATACTTGCATTTTCGAAGAGCTGAGGTTTTAGACTTATGGTAATGAGCTTGATAGTGAACAAGGTCCCAAAACATGGGTGAGGGTTTGGAGCCTTATCTTAGGTTGAACTTGCAGGAGGAGGGGAGGAAGATACTAGGAGGAAAGAGAAGGAAATAAACTTGGGGCTTTTGGGTTGTAAATTGAAGAGAAATTGCATAAGACCTTAGAAGGAAAGGGTAAAATTGGTCCTAGGAGAGGATGTGGGAATAGAAGAGGTTAAAACATTAATGGAGAAGGGTCGAATTGGGCGGTTTATGGGGAAACAAGTCAAGGAGGAATCTATGCGATGGTGGCTGGAGAAGAATTGGTACGAAGATTTAGTGTATATACCAGTGTTCTATACTCTACTTCATGGATGGCTTCCTTTTTAATTTAGTTTTGAAGTTGATGTGGAGAAAGTCTTAATCCAAAAATTGTAATGTGTGCCATCTCTGCTACATCCTAAGCGAAGGAGGTTGCGTTTTAATCCACATAAGGAAACAACTTTCAATCAGCCAACTAGGGTGATGATGCCAAGATTACTTATGGAGTTATGTAACAAAAACATCCTAAAATATCTAGGGGATGGTTTGGACAATTTCATTGATTTAGATGTGGATTTCCACTCCAAGGTGGATAGGAAGATAATAAAATATTTAGTTGTATTGGATCTTTAGGAGGCTTTTCCCGAGGAAATGGAAATTATATGGGGGTCGAGGAAATTTACTCAACCCTTGGATTACTGGAAAGTACCATTAGGTGATTAAAATGTTATGGCATGGGACATGTTTGGAAAGATTGCACAAGAAAGGTTAGTAGGTGGGTGTGGAAGGAGAAAGAGAAGACACCTCAAGGTGCCATAAAATCTCTAGAGAAAATGGTCAATAAAGAAGTAGAAGAGGGCAAATTGAAACCCTAAGTAGAGACAGTCCATGAAGCCATGGATAAAGCTTATGGAAGAAACGGGGAGGAGAATATCATAATAAAGAAAGGTAGATAGTGACATCACTTCAAGCAAGGATGAGGCGCGGGTTTTGGAGCACCTAGAAGCAAACATAAAGGAAGATTCTTCAAGTAAGGCTCTAGGGAAAGATATGAACTGTGATATATCTGATCTTTGCTCTTTGTCAAATTTGGAAAGAAAGAGGAAAATCCTATAAGAACTCCCATAGGAGAAACTCTTCATTGATTAGGGTGTCAAATCAATCCGAGCAATCCAATAAGAGTAGAGACCCTATTGTAAATGAAGAATTATCTAAGGTTTTGAACAAGAAGTTCAAAGAGCCTTCGGGATTTGAGAACTCTTCCCTAGTAAGTGTTTTGAACTTGGAGGGGTGGATTCGAACCTTGGGATAGAAGGAAAGAAACTATCAAGATACAAGCTAAGGCCCAAAAAGGAAACCATTTAGAACGAGGACTTAGGTATTGAAGGGCACTTTGCTTTAGACCCTGGTCATCCTTCAACAATAGGTCGAAGATACTATTTGTCCTTAACTAAAAAAGAGCCAAATAAGAAGTGAAGAAAGGCAATCAAATGACCATAAATGGGGCTCTTAGTGCAGGGATGGACTTAGAAGAAGCTAGCCCCAAAAAGAATGTTTTCTAATTATAAGATGGATGTAATATTGATCTAGGAGGCTATGTGCAAGGGAAGTATAGCAATGCCAATTTTGTCTTCTTGTTTGAAAGATTGGTCCTTTTGCTCCTTTTGCTCATTAGATTTAGAAGGAAGATTGGGAGGTATAGTAACAGAGTGGAAATAATCTTTAAAACTTTTGATCTCATCTTTTTTAAATGCATGTATACAAACATAATTCAAGCCCAAGGAGTCCTTATGGCATATATGGAGAGAGAGAGAGTCCTTTTGGGATAACTTCAAACTTCATAGTTTGGCTGGAAATGACAATGTTATTGTTAGGGGGGATCTAAATCTGACATTGAAGGTTGGAGAAGCTTGGGAGGAAAATGCCAGACAAGATCCCATGGCTGATTATTTGTCTTAGTTGTTGGATATGCGATTATGTGATGTAGAACCCATTTAGTGAGTACCTACATGGAGGAATTTCAAATGTGGTAGGGAAGGGGTTTCGAAAAGGTTAGACAAATTTTTGGCAGTAGATAAAATACTGGAGGAGATAGGAAGGTTGAAATGTTGGATTGGCGAAGATGGATCTTCGAATCATCTCCCTACCTTGCTTCAATTAGAAAAAGATGACCATAAATGTCTAGGTCCTTTTAATTTCAATCATACGTGGTTAGAAGAAGGTTTTAGAGATATGTTTATACAAAAATTGAGGAAGCATGAACCAAATATATGAGAGACAACTGTGTTTTAGTTTGGATTGAATATGAAGAATGTAAAGAAAATAGTAGCAGAATGGGCAGAGAGAAAAGCCAGGCAAGCTGAAAAAGAGCTAGTTGAAGCAGATGAACAAATTAGACCATTGCTTGAGATTAACGAAAGAGGAATCTTGACAGAGGAAGAAAGTATGAGATTAAAAACCCTAGTAGTCAAAAGGAAACTTTTGGAGCAAGAAGAGTTAGAGTGGACACTGAACAATGGAGCCATTTGGATGGCATAAGGTAATGAAAATACCTATTCTTTCTAGAATTATGCTGAACATCGAAAGAATACAAATACCATTTGGGAGATAAGGAAGCAAGTGGGTTCCATGACTAGAATTTTCGCAGAAATTATAGAAGAAGGAATACAGTGCTTTAAACTTTGTTCCAAGAACCTCCTAGGTTTAATATAGCAGAGATTTTAAAAGATGCCTCTTTCTTTCCAAGGTTGATGGATGATCAACAAAATGAGTTGGAAGCAAAAGTAACAAAAGAGGAATTCATAGCAGTTTACATTCCTTTAAAAAGGCAAGCAATCTAGGGGTGAATGGCTGGGCAATGGAATATTATTTGGGATTATATGACTTTTTGGAGGTAGAGTTGCTAAGGGTAATAGAGGAGTCTAGAATTTTTGGAAAGGTATTGGGAGCCTTAAATGCAACTTTTATWGCTCTATTTCCAAAGAAGAATAATCCAGAGACATTTGGTGACTACAAGCCAATCACAATATGCAATTTTGTGTATAAAAKCATAATAARGTTTTTGGCTAATAGACTTAAAAGTATTTTCTTAGATTTTATGTCAAAAGAGCAATTTAGATTTCATTAAAACAGACAAGTTCATGACGCCATGTGAACAACACAAGAAGGTCTTCATTCAATAAAGGTTAAAAAKAATTTCGGCCTTGGTAATGAAAATAGACCTGGCTAAGGCCTATGACAAAGTTAGTTGGCTATATCTCAAGTTGCAGTTGATTCAAATAGGGATGTGAATATAAGTAGTCAACTGGATAATGAGTTGCCTTTCATTAGCATTGTTTGCAGTACTGATAAATGGCTCTCCATCCAAGTTCTTCTAGTTTATGAGGGGACTTAGGTAGGGATGCTAGATTTTCCCATTTCTTACTCTTGCTAGTTGTTGAGTGTTTGAGTAGGATGTTCACATTATAAAAAAGGGATGGCAACCATCCTATTAAGGGCATTAAGTTGGGGAGTTTACTCCCTTTGACTGATCTACTATTTGTGGATGATGTTATGTTGTTTGGATTATGAATAGTAAGTAGAGCAAATAAGTATTAAGAAATTATAGATTTGTACTGCAAAGCAATGGGGATGGAAGTGAATGTTCACAAGTCCTTAATTCTCTTTAATGGGTTGGAGGAAAATTTAGAAAGCTAGTTTTCT
>JASDQU011027643.1:19286-31679 GCA_032191745.1 Picea mariana | reverse complement strand
GGTCAGAAAGAACGACCATTGAACACAGTGAGGAGAGTAGGTGATGGAGACAACACGGGCTGACAAATAGCTTTCCAGCATGCTAATGACATAACGCAAGTCGAAGCACCCTCGTCAACCACCATGCGAAAGATATTGCGTGTAAAAGTTTCCATGGGATGAGCCACTACTATCTAAAATGCCACGTGGTAAGGCAGACGAGGTTTCAAGTCGATCATATCTAACATGATGGTACCCGGGTTACAAGTCTCAGTAGAGCCTAAAGAAGTCAACAAGGATTTCCTCTGAGCAGGGAAACTTTGGAGGACCTCCAAAGCGGACATAACACAAGGGGTTTGGGACAAATCTTCCACCACAGAGTAATTCTGGGTGGCCCTTGCATTTGGATTGTGAGAAGCTTTCTTAAATGCACCCTTTGGAATGCATGTCATCGTTTCTCCCAATGTCTTCTCAATATGTAGAGGAAGAGATGGGATTTCGGCTTCTTTTCCCTTCTCAAAGGTGCTTGGTTTACTATAGTCGTGAATAAAGCATCACCCCTCACCATGTATACATTTTGGGATGAGGAATTGTTAGGAGGAGGGCAGGTTTCTTGGCTACCCTCTTCGGAACTTGTAGAGGCTTGAGTTAAATTTTGTCCATGCTAAAAGGGATTAGTAAACACAGCTTATTGTTGCTATGTGACAAACTTTTGGGCCTCTGCAAGTCGAGGACATAGATGGGTCAGGTGGTCTTCCACACATAGGTTGCACAGATACCTCACCTTCCGTATTTCCGTGGTGCCCTTGCTAGCATTCTCAGTGGGTTTTTTCTCCCCCTTACCCTTCTTTCTTTGTTTTTTCTTCCCTTCAGGATGTTGGTTGGCCTTCGGGTTAGTCGTCTGCATGGAGTGTACTTCCGACGTTTGGGTAGGAGGAGCAGCCAAAGTAGTAGTCTTGTTGGCCGCTGAGTGTTGGATAGATAACTGTTGCAATTGCTTTGTCAATTGCTCAACGGGCTTAGTTTGTGCTGAACCAATAATACCATCGGCATGTGGCCCAGCTCTCTGTCTAGTTTTATCCAGAATTGATCGTGGTGCATCCGGCAGGATGTTGTATAATAAACCAGACTGAGAATAGATGAGCTCAAACTGTTGAGCCCTCATGATGGCATCTTCTTCAGAGAAAACCCCAGAAGTTGCGACGTATTTGGATAATTGTGGTACTAAAGACTTAAGGAACCACTCAAGAAAGAATGTTGGTGGGACTAGTACTTTGATTAGACTCTTTCGGTGTCTCCACTCTCGGATATGATCCGAGATATGATCTGTTGTCATTTGTTCGAAATTGGCTAGCAACTCTGTGCCAGCGTCATATCTCACAGGTAACTAGAAATGGTTAAGGAAGGCCATCGCCAATTCACCAAAAGAAGAGTATCATGAGCGATCAATCTCTATGTACCATTTCGCGGCACTCCCGATAAGAGTGCGTTGAAACAATCGCAACTGGACGGAGTCATCTTTCAGTGAGTTAGATGAACACCAAAGATGGAAAGTAGTCACATGATCACCTGGATCTTCGTTAGGCTTAGCCTCGAACTTTGGAATGTCCGAAGGCAACTTCGTTGGCATAGGAGGCCAACGCGGATCATGACAGACAGGATCATTTAACAACCATGTCAAATCTGGAAAGTGTAACGTCGCCAAGAATGGTAGTTTGGGTTGTTGCTGATAGCCTGGGAAAAAGGGTCCTGGAGTTTGACTGGCACCAGGTTGCCAGGAAAAGTTTGGCTGCTGGCCCGGATTCTGGTAGAAACCATGGCCCTGAACAACATAAGGATTTTGCATTTGTGGAGACATCATTGGCTGATTCCCCATGAAGGACAGAGGATGTTGGGCATTCATCATGTTTGACGGACTTTGGGAAGGATTACCCCATGCTGGTCCTGATGGGAGAGGCATGGAAGTCTGTCCAGGGTTCCATTGAATGTGGAAAGAATTACCCCAGAATGGCATTCCAAAGGAGGGAATGAATCCTTGTCCTGAGTTCCAAGGTCCTGGTATATGTGCCCCCGGCATAAGAATAGTACCCTGCACTGGCGTAGACTGTCCAAAAATGGGTGTGCCCCCAGATGGGAAAGTAGTGGATGCAAAAGTGTTGTTACCAAACATCCCATTCCAAACAAACGGTGACGAACCTACCGGAAAAGTTTGCACGGGTGTTCCTTGACTCCCAGCTCCAAATGAACTTGTGTGTGCAAGCTACCCAGCGGACTGCTGATGCAGACCACCAAGCGAAGGAGACAAAGGGAGATATGACCTCCAGCATAAGGAAAATCATTGAAAGGGACAGGAATGCCCCCAAGTTGACCTTGCAGAGGAGCGTTAGATCTCCTTGCCCCCAGACCCAAAGTCTGTAAAGTGGAGTAAGTGAGTGCAGGACTAGTACCCGAACTAGGCATACTGTATGAAAATGGAGGGCCTGTCGCACTAGGTGTGAAAGGAGGTGTGGCCGTCACGATAGATGGGGTTGGTCCACTGTGCAACGTAGTTGCAGTCGAGACCATAGTGGCTTGGACCGATGATGGCAAGTTAGGAGATGCTTCTTCTGTGGTGACAATGATAGTGGGAATAGAAGAATTCCCAGAGGATGTAACAACGTTTGTTGCCATGGCTGTAGGCACTGACAGGCGTTCATAAAATTGAATTGGCACAATAACTTGTGGCCAAGTATCAGTGTTTGGGGTTTCAACTGAACCAAGATTGGCGGTTGATTCCTCCGGGAGTTGTTCGGGCTCAATGGTTTGGAACTCGATTGCTTTGAAAGACCCTTGTTGGTCTAGCCTCCGCCTTAGTGGTGGCGGGTGTGGTTCCAGTATAACCGACGGCAGGCCCAGAAGCCTTTGTGACCAGCGAAGCCCTGAATCCTCCATGGTGTGAGAAGATCCACGACATGCTAAGGTATTCTACATGTTCAAACAGTAACACACACTAAAAGAAGCCCCTATGAGATAAGACAAGCAATCACTAACTATTTTAAAGAACAGTTACAACAACCAACACTAGAGAAACTTACTGGTGCAAGTGCAACTTGAAAATGGAAGCACCCTCTGAGTATACTCTGCAAAGCGTGGCCCGATGTCTGTCCTAGGTAACGCGGTATACCCCCGCAGTCACCTGTGTATGTCCCTAAAAAGATTGGCAACTAGTTTGCTAGCACGCGAACAGTCACTAGGAAGGTACAGTCGATAGTCGGATAGACCACAATGAGTAAAGTATCAAGCCCGAAACCTGTCAAGGGTATCGAGAGTAAATGGTCCAGAAGACAACTAAGGATCTCGAACGGATTCGAGACCCATGAAGCCCCGTGGAAAATGTAAATGATGGAATCCCTTAACAAATCCTCGATATGTGTTCTCCACTATGCTCGGTCTGGCTTTGGAGGGGTTATCTCCGCTACCTTTCCTAATGCGACCTCGTGTTTAGCCCCTGTGTTAGAGGGGGGTCATGAATAACTTTCCGTAACTGGACTTCTACACTCCCTATGACAGACTCCAATGTTTGGTCTGAGTGGCCTTGGAGAATTTACTCTCCAACCTATTCCAAGGCCCTAGTCCTGAGCTAGTGTATGAACCCTACAAAAAAAAAGTTTAATAGATTTTAATTAGCATTTCTTTTAATGGGATTTTTTATGTCACAAGGTATCAAGGTGAAAATGATGATGTGCAAAGACTCAAAACAAAATGAACAAGAAATGCTTGGAAACAAAAACTTTTACAAAAAATGCAAAAACCAGCAACTTTTCACTAAGAAAGACTTCTTTTTCTTTTCAATTTTTCTAAGATTTCATGCAGCAAACATAAAGGAATTTCGCTCAATCTGCAAGCTACTTATGCTCCTAAATGCACTGAAAAAACTTATGAAAAAAGACTTCTTCCTAGCTATTGATGCAGCGACACAATCTTCAAATAAAGAAGAAAATGAACAAGAGAATTTTTTTTTTTTTTATTTAAGTGCTAAATGAAGCAACAAAGGGAAAATGCCGACAAGCACAAAACCAAGAAAACAAACTAAAATTCTGGCTTAAAGCGCAGATCACAAAGAACCAGAGCAAAGACACACAATGGCAATNCAATCAACTAAGAAAAAACCAGGCTAAGGATGAGAAGCCCTAACCTAATGACTGTGCAGCCCTAGACTCAAACCCCTGAGAGGAACACTTATCACCACAGGAGGGGATGACTGCCCCACCCAAGCTGAAAAGAAACCAGTCAAGCCCGCGATTGTCACTGAAACAACATGCGTGCAAACGCGTGCTAAGCTATAACAACGCATGGGTACCCGCGGGAAGAATTTGCACAGGCCGCGGGTCTGTATAAATGCTAAGACAAAACAAAACACAGGTAGCCCAGTCCTGAAAAAATCCACTGGTATTGACAACCAGAGTCTCTTAAAGGCTTGGATGCTTCTTCTTACCAGAAAAGAAAAATAATTGCAAAAAAGAAAACAAATGCAATAAAGCAGACTCAGACAAGACTGTGAACCAGTAAGACCCATACACGGAAGAGGAGACTACCTCTTAAGCTTTCTGAGTCCTACACGCTATTGAAACCTCTACAACAAGTGTTCAAACGTGGGCTGTAGAAGGTTAGGGCACGGGTTACACGCGTGCAGGCCTTCTGCAGGTCGTGTGTACCTCTGTGTGTCTCGATAATAAATGTCAAGAAACAGTCAAGGAAAAACTAGTATTAAGAACCAGGTTCCCTGCTAGCTCTGACCTAACAAAAAACAAACAAACAAAGAAACAAAAAATCTATTCTTTTAAACTACCCAAAAACCTCACTTAAATCCGGAAACCCTAAGAGTATCTTCCCCAGTGGAGTCACCAATTTTGTTTTTGGGAAATAATACCCTACGGACTAACAAGCTAGGGATAAACTTGCATGCATATCATGACCCTAAAGAAATCACTTTTTACCTATCACCCCAAGACTGAAACCCCCTTTTCACACACAAGCATGGAAAAGACCTACTAACCTTTTTACTGATGTTTGGTGTAGATCCTCCATTGCACTTTTGTCCGCTTGCTTGCACTACTCCTTCCAAAGACAATCCTGCAATCAAGACAAAAACACTATGCATGCATGCTATTCTTCTACTTGAGGGTTAGAGATTAAGCATAAATCGAATAAAACATATAAAACTCATGCATTGGGATGGGAAAAGTATTCGTTTATTAATCTCAAGATGAATCAACTTACAATAATGATAGATATCGGCCACCATTCCTTGATCCTAATCCTGGGCTCCTCCTATTCTTTGTCCTCCAACTGCTTTGCTTGAATTCTCCTTAAGCTTGAGGAAAGGCTAAAGGGTTGGGACAAATGGATTCGGCAATTGGGCAGAGTTTCTTCGCTATGATTTTCCTCCTCCAAATAGTACCCCTACCCCTTCTTTTATAGGCTAGAAGGAGCTAGGGTTTTGGACGAACTCTCGGTCATGCATGGCTGGGAGTTTCAGTTAACTGACCCATAACTTTTGTCCCGCCGACAAATTTCCTATTTTTGTGCTTTTGTTAGGTAAACACGGGTTGTAGTAGGCCTACCAGCATTCCAACGCGTGCAATAGTAGGCCTACCAGCATTCCAACGTGCTCAGTAGTGAGTTAGGGCGCATTTTACTTGATTTAAGAGGGTTTTCAAGAGTTTGTTTAGCATGGCTTTGGCAAGGAAGGGATATGAGTTGGCATGATGCCAGGTAAGAATGTGTGGTGCAATTTAGGGTTATAACACCAAGTACATGTCTTCTTGATTCATTCTTGGAATTATGGATCTTCTTGGAGCCTATCTATCCAATGGAACAGTTCTTCTAGAAATTTAGCCCAGAATATCTCATACTAGTCGCTCGATCTTTATGAGTAAAAGATGAAATCTCTTGTATTCCTCTCGCTTTTTCCTCACAACTATGCTTCCTTCCATATAAAGGCATCACAATTTATTTCCCACCATTGTTGAATCTCAGATCTATAGATCCATGGAAGCATTCTCCCCACAGGTCCCCTTTTAAGGCATAGGTCCCGACAACAGAACCATTTTGTTGGCACAAAAGTGTTCAGACCAGGGTTCTTATTAGGTTACCAACAAAAGGTACCGAAGTAGTCTATAGAGTTGGCATTTTCATCTTCCTGGGAAGGAAGAAGTCTAAACCGAAGTGCAACCGAGACATGAAAGAGAGGGAGGGTTAAGGAGAATACTTAAACAAATATCTAAGTCATCAAGGCTCACTATAATCCTGCACAGAATAGACTAAACCTGTAACAATCTTGAGGAATTCCTAATTGGGAAATAAAGAGACAAAGTTTTGTTTTCATTCATAAAGAAGCATTCAGGAACATCAAAAATAAAGGTAATAAAGAATTACATTCCATTCATGCATTAAGACTGAATACACAAGATGTAGATTCAAAATTTTGGCCTTTGTTTATATTGATAATACCAAAATCTGATACATCGTCTGTCTAGTTCTCACCCAGATCTCCATATTCAACTATACTATAGTATTGGCCCATTACATCAATGAATCCCATCCTACTATCAAGAGTTGCAACAAGAATAGTAATAGCTCATAACTAACATGCTAGGAAATAATGACATTACAACCCTTTCACTAACCCTTCACTATTGGCCTATCATTATTCATTATTAGCCTACTACAATCACACCAATCTCTTATATATAATCCGATCTTGTTGGTTAATAATTCAAGAGTTCTTCCTTTTCTTGATATTTTTGTTGATGTTCTGCTGTCCCTTTAATCGTTTTCGGCTTCTTCCTTTCGTGTGATGTCCATCTCCTCAACAACTTGCACAACTTCAATTCTCCAAAATGAAGCTGCAATGTGTTGTGCACAACTTCTAACCAACAAAATGAAGGGTCCAACATGATGTGCATTATGTTCTTGATAATGTTCTATGTATCATGAATGAATTTTAAATCTAAATTACAATGGATTAATGAAATCTATTTTTAAAGGGTTGAATTAACTGTGAATATTTTGTATGGGAGGCCAGTGAATGTCAATAACCCTGTGTTTTCCCTTTCAATTACATGGAAAGTTTGCAGGATATGGAAACATTCATTTAGGGTTCTTGGTGGAACATTTATTTCTTTTTTGAGAAATGGATTACAACCATAAGGGATTAAAGTAGAAAACCCTTGTAGGAAGACACTGGAAAAGGTTTTGAATATGGCAAGTCCATATGTAATCCTTAAGCTGTTAAAATCCCTATTTAAACATGGAGAAACCGATAGTAGTTGATATGGAGTGGAGGATCGATATTGACTATTCGTCGAAGATCTGGGAAATTTTCTTATGAAGCAACCAACTCTCAATGAAACCACCGGATCCCAGTTGGTCACCATCCCACTGACGGATTCCATGACTTAAATTTACCCACGATAGATGTGAAGAGGAATAACTAGACCCATGGTCGCTAGAGCTCCAAAGACTCTTTCGATTATGTTCTTCCCTGGTTTCCCAGTGCTTAATTGAGAAAGGTTCTAGGAACGTGTCAATGATGTCAAGATGATGTAATTGGTCTAGGTACCGATCAAAATTTCCAATAGGAAGTGGACAAGTGTCAACACTCGAGTGGGGCAGGCTGAGGAAGGGGATCATGGTATTTATGCATCCATGAGAAAATGATAGATCCCACCTATCATATCTGAGGGACAAGAAATGTTGTCCATTTATTTTCTAGATAATATCAAGAGGGAGCCACCATCCTAATAAATCAAAGCACTAGACGACCCAGATACTTGCATGCAAGGACGATCGATGAATCCTGAGGTATCAGTGCCAGGTGGTGTGAGGTTCCCGATTGGTTTATGGTTCCAAGGACCAGAAAAATGGTTAACCAACAATCAAGAAATACTTTCATTGAGTCAAATGTGGGGAGGGATCCACCAGATCTTGGTTCTCATTTAGGAAAAGAACCACCTCCAAGTCCCATTGTTGGTTTGAGTAACGTGTCCATCATTTATTGGTCGGGATACACCATGATGGAGGGTGATGTGTCATGACACATCAATTCCATGTTGGATGTCCCGCGTGACGTAAAAGCACATGGTTGCTACATGGGTATGAGGTGGAAATGGTGGGAGATGTACTAAAATATTAAAAAGGCCATATAGTTTGATTATGAAATCAAATTAGAGCGTGATTATATTCGTTGGAAATCTCTCAAAGAACATAAATAACTTATGATATCAGAATCAGATTTTTAGGTGTGATTCATAATGGATATTTTTAGAAAATATAAGAGGAAATTTTTACACCCCACCAGCCTAATGACGTTTAGGGGGTTGGGTTCATTACAACCCACCCCAACGAAAACCTTTCAAAGGAGTTGAATAACTCCCCGTGTTGAAAATAGGGTTATGAAATACAAGGGTATAAATGGTTGGTACATGTGGCATGTTGTTACACATCAAAATTACTCACTTCAATGATGACCTATTTTCATCATTACTAGTGTCACAAGTGTCGCATTTTGGATGCAATTGTCACAAATATAATACTGTCATCTTGCCTATGTCATATCTCAGAAAACATTATCAATAACACTTAAAACACACCTCAAAAGACTAGTTTTGAAGAGGAGAAATCATTTGACAAAGAGTACAAGTCTTTTTCCATGGAAAAAACCACTCAAAAATCATTTTTAGAAGGAAACGATCCCCTATACACTGTCAGGGAGTGCCAACGCTCCCTATCCTTCTTTAGGGGAGCGTTGCAGTGCTCTGTGTGCCCTTTTGGGGGAGCACTGGCCTGTTTGAGAAAATTTTGGGTTGTTGAGGAAAATCAGAGGAAAATCCCCTTCATCTCTGGAGTTGGTTTGATTCGAATTTGAGGTAAAGGTTGGATCTTAGGGAGGATCCACAGCTGAAGGAGAAAGATCCTCAACCTATCCCAAGAATCTCTAAGGTAGTTAGGTCTCTCCAAGCTTATATAAGGATACCTTATCATGGTGAAAGGTACATGGATATTGAGAGAGACACCTAACTTGTGATCTCATAAGGAAGGGAGACATCATTGAAGCATCATCATTCTGTGTGTGGATTATTTGAGCAAGGGTCTAGAAAAAGAGAGCTTGGTGAAGCTGTTGCATCTACATATATGGTTGTAAGCAATTTACTTTGTTTTCATTAATAAAAATATGTGCTTGGCCTGCTTCCTTCAAATTAATGTATGTTTCATGAATTTGTTCTTTTACTAGATCTATTTCAGAGATAATCATAATAGGAAGAGGAAGTATGCTTTGTCATTGTTATTCCTTCGATTGCAGGACCTTCTGAAGAACTTGGAGATCAATATCAGCCTAGATCGAGAAAGGAAAAATGTTGGTAAAGGTAGTTACCCTTCTTTCTTCTTCTTCTTTGAATAGTTTAGTTTCATGAAAAGGAATGTCAGTGTCCACATTATCACTTTTCTGTCTTGGTTATAGGGGTCTAGTATCCAAGAGGAAATCCACTTGTCTGCAGGGGGATTCTATTGTAATAGAAATTGGCGATTTCCCTGGTATTCCCAAGGTATTAGAAGTGTGGTCCTCCACTTCATTAGCCCCTACTGGACATGCTAGTGATTCCCTGTCAACTAGTGATGTTAAGGTTGGTAAGAAGAAGACAACTATCAAATTTCCCTGCATGTTATGCAAAGGTGATAATTACTCTCACCTTTGTCCTCGTATGGATGAGGCTTCTTCCATTTTGGAAAAGATTCAACTTCCAACTGGTTCTCGTAATATTTCTCCCAACCCATCGTTATTTAATGGACTAGTAAATTCAATTCCATCCTCGATCAGTCTGGTTGATCAGGTGGTCAATCTAGTTTCATCCTCGGTTGAACCACTACCCAAAGTAGTTGATCTAGTTCCTTCATCGATCAGCCCCACTTTTCATCTAGAAAGTGAAACCCAAGTGATTGATCTAGTCCCTTCCTCAGTCAGGCCCACCCTTCATCTGAAGAGTGCCAAAGCGGTCGATCTAGTTCTACCATCGATTAATCCCACTCCCCCCTTGAGGAATGCCAAAGTGACTGATCTAGTCCCTTACTCAGTGAGTCCCACCCTTCATTCAAAGAGTGCCAAAGTGGTTGCTCCGGTTACATCATCAGTCAATCCCACTCTTCCTCTAAAGAGTGCCAATGTGGTCAATCTTATCCCATCATCGGTCGATCCTAATCTCCCTATAGAGAGTAAACCTGATACTTCCCACATTTTTCTTGTTGATATAGAATCTACCATGCTGGGGGGCATTTCCCCTTCTCCCTCGAAACCCCCTCCAAGTAATGAGGCCAACCTTTTTTATTGGGGTGCGCTAACTGGACCTCATCGTCCCTCTCACATTCCTTTCCAAATTACAGTACAAGTTTGTGGTCGGGACGTTCCTCAGACGCTAATAGATGAAGGTGCATCCATTAGTATTTAGTCCTCTATTGCTTGGCGAGCTTTGGGTTGTCCTCAGCTTGCATCGGTTACATAGAATTTGTCATCTTTTAACAAAAGAACCAGTCAACCTTTAGGGACCCTTCCTCATTTTCCCATAACTTTGGGAGGGAAACCTGTCTTCATTGATGTCATGGTAGTCCAAGACCCCTTGGATTTTTCTTTACTCCTTGGGTGGGATTATGTTTATGCCATGCAAGCTATTGTATCCACATTTTTATGGGTGATATTTTTTCCTCACAATGGAAGAATTGTGACTATTGATCAACTTTAATTCATCAGTCCTGATTGGATTACCTCCCTAAATGGTTCTTATATGCAGATAGTATCACCCCCACCACATGTTAATTATGTGGCATTGTCTCCCATGACTTCAACTCTTGATGATTTAGATCCAGTAGTTGACATGGTGATCTCTTCGATAGGGATTTTAGAGCCAGATCTCCCTACCCTTATTGAGGTCATCGACATGTGTTCCTTCCAGAGTCCTTCTCTTCCATCTAGTGAAGATATCTTGGAATCCATGATTGACGTTTTTCCCTTGACATGTGTTCCTTCCAAGGAATTATCCTCTTGGAAGCCATGATCAAGAAGAAGTTACGAGCATAGTTTTCCTCTCTGTATCAATATCGTTAAAAAATGAAATAGAGTTCACGAGCATAGTTTCTCTTCTATGTGGCAAGCTCATTAAAAATAACAGACGCTATGAGCATAGTTTTTATTCTTTGTAACAAGCTTGTTAAAAAATGAAACATAAATATGGGGACTGAACCTGGAGCCTTGAGCATAGTTATTTTCTTGTGTCAAGCTCATTAAAAAATGAAATAGTCGCCTCTCCCATCGATTCGAGTCTTTCGTTAGGTCTCGTATTTAAACCTTCATTTCATCCACCCTTATCATTTTTCTCCATCTAGTACAAAAATTGATGACAACCTCAAAGTCGGTGAATGAATTGAAGATTGAGGGGGCATGTCTCCAGCCTTTGATTATCATTCTGGAGTTAAGCCGCTAGATTTTCAAGCTGGGGGTAGAGTACCAACCATCCATGGGTGTCCTTGCCTTTGGAAATTACATTGGGAATTTACAAGCATTGTTTAATTTTGTTTCAAGCTTGTGTAAAAATCAAACCAATACCGAGCTTAGTATTTCATCTTTCTTGTGCTCCTAAAAACATGAGAATGTAACCGAGTAGACTTTTACATCTTTTTCAGACTCATAAAGGTTATATGAAAAAGGAACCCCTGGAGTCTCCTTTAAGCTCTTTTCAGACTCTCTAAACATGAAAAGATTGTCGAGTGATCTTGTTTCCTTTCACACTCATTAAAAGGTTTGAAAGGGCATCTTTCGAGTGGTAGTTTATCTCTTTTTTGTCCTCTTGAGAATAACATTACGAAAAATGACAACACTGGAGTCGTCTTTAAGTTCTTTTCAGACTCTCTAAACATGAAAAATCACCGATTTTACCTTCTCTGGACTCGTTAAACAATTAAACATTGAAGGACCCATATGGGACCGAACCCTTACTTCTTCCGGTTCATTAAACAAAAGAAGAGGGACTTACTGAAGGTGAGTTATATCGAGAATGTATTACCCTCCTCGAGCTCGTTAAATTAAAAAGAGGTACTCGTCTATCTGGATGGGGGGAAAATTTGAAGGAAGCAATCCAAGTAGGTTTTTTGAAAACATCACAAGTCACTCTTACAGTCGCCCTTGAACACAACACTTTATCTTTGCACACATTTTTAATCCACTGAACCTTTGAATTGAACCGATCCTCTGAGTTTCCTTACTCCTTTGGGTCACTCGATGAAAGTCACAGTATCCACTGCATTATCTTGTTTTGGTCCATATCATGTTTCTATTGTTGTGCCTCAAGTGTTCAAGGGAAGTATTTGCCTAGAGAGTCAACCATA
>JASDQU011027643.1:0-15062 GCA_032191745.1 Picea mariana | reverse complement strand
TTAGAATAACCCCCAAAACAAGAAAACTCAAGGATTTAAAACACTGAAAAACAAGAGAAATATTCCCTCCGAGGAATAAAACACTTTTGTTGTCACAAAAACAAGCATATGTACACACTTATCCCTTCAGGAAGGAGTGTATATAAACTACTGTGCTTAGGGAAGAAACTGTATACAACCCAAATCTCCAATAAATACTTGGAAAAAAGTTGATTTAGAGCCTAGAACTTAAAACTTCAGGTCCAAAAATACTTGTAGAGATAGAAACAGAAAGAAAGGAAAGGACAAAATAAATAAATAAATAAAACAACTAACTAACCCCAAGGAGAAATCCCCAATGGAGTCACCAATTATGTTTCCAATTTTTTCCCAGGGATATCTCCCCTATGATCCGGGTTAAATATCGCAAAAAGAGGATACCCAAAGAATTGACTCCAATTGAAAAAAGAAGTTAAATATTTTTATAACCCTAATTTGCACCAGACATGCTTACCTGACATCAGGCCATCTCATATTCTTTCTTCACCAAGCCACTACTGAACAACTCTTCTAAAAAACTCCATTTTTAAATGTACATGCTAGCTGACCCACTACAACTCGCATGTATCTACAGTGTCCATGCTAGCTGCCTCAATACAGCCCACGTGTACCTACAAAAGTACAAAAAAAGGAAAGTTGTTGATGGAACACACAACTTTGGGTAAGTTAACTAAACCTTTCGGTCATGCATGGTTAGTCATTCGACCAAATACCTAGCTCCTTCTAGCCTATAAAAGAAGGGGTAGGGGTCCCATTTGAAAGGAGGAAAATCATAGTAAAGAAACTATACCCAATTTATCACTCCCTTTGTCCCAACCTTTAGCCATCCTTGTGCAAAGAGAAGTATAGAGAAAAGCAGTTGGAGGAAATTTGAAGAGGAGCCCAGGACCAGTTTCGAGGAGTAGTGTTGACCACATATTGTAAGTTTACTCTTGTGAAGATTAATAAAAAAAGGAATACTTTTCCCGTCCCACCATATCATGTGTTCAAGTTGAATGTTTATTTTATGATATTGTCACAACTAACCCAACAATTAGTATATAAAATGCATGTTTGTTTCTCTCTGTTTGTGCATGTGTGAATGCAGGTCAACTTTGGGAGGAGGCTTGAAATCAAAGAGTGAGAGAAAACAAAGGGATCGACATCAAACGAAGGAATTAAGGTAGAGTTACCGAATCTTGTTGACACCTTTGTATGACATGAATGTGGGGTTTTGTGTTGGGAGAATAGGAAGAGTAGAGACATTTTGAATGGTCATTTTTTGCATGCATGATTAAAGCCCTTAAATGCTAAGTCCATAGGAGGGATTTCCCACCAAAAATAGAATTGGCGACCGTACTGGGGAACTCTAACATTTTCTGGGAGTCCTTTTTGGGTATTTTTAAAAAAATTGTTTCATTACTTGTTTTTAGAGTTTCTACAAAATTATGAGCTAGCAGGGATTCTGTTCTTCCATACCAGTTCTCTTTGCTTTCTTTGCTTGACTGCATTTTCTTTTACGGGAGTCACAGAGGTACATGCGGCCTGCACAAGACCCGCATGTGTGTACCCGTGCCCTACCTTCCTTTAGCCCGCGTGCACACACTAGATGATGAAGTGTTAGTCGTGTGTATGATTTCAAAAAATTTCTTTTAGAGAGGCAGTCATCCTCTCCCCTATCAGAAGTGATCCTTCTCAGGGGTTTTCTGGAACTCATTCTAGTCTTTGTTTTTGCAGTTTATAGCTTAGGTCCCACCTCATATTGGTTTTTTTCTATGAAAATTTCCTTGAATTATTTTCTTTTTTCTGTCAAGGTAAATTTCTAAGTCTTCAAGAGGTTCTGGTTCTCAATACCAGTAGTCTCTGCCAGTGCTTGATTGCTTTTGTTTTCATTTTTGAAGAGTTTCATAAGTACATGCGGCCTGCATAAGGTCTTCACATGTGTACACGCGCCCTGACTTTACACAGCTCGTGTGCACACACTGGCTATTGAACTGTTAGTAGTGTGTCTGTTGAGAAAAAAATTTGTGTGAGGAGAGGCAGTCATCCTTTTCTTTGTCAAGAATTATACCTCTCATGTTTCTTGGTCTCTGTCATAGTAGTCGGTAACTTAGGCTTGATCACAGTGATAGCTTTCTTTTTCATTAAGAAGTTTTCCTCAAAAATTTTCTTTCATAGGGTTTTTAGACAAGTGTGAGAGTCCATTTTATCCTGCTTCTATGTTATTTTTGGTGACTCTTTGCGATCTACGCTTAGGCCAGAAGTTTTTCTTGGTCTTTACTTATCGTCATTTTTCCTTTTTTCTTTGTGAGCATTAAAATAAAAAAAATATATCTTTTTTTTTCTTGGTTTGGTCAAGTAGTTGTTGGTTTGCATCAGTAACCAGGAGAAGTCTTTGCTTTCATAAGTTCTTAGCGGTTTACTTAGACAATAAGTAGCTCATAGTCGAGAGAAATCATGTGTTGAGTTAGCTAATTCAAAGATCTTAAAAATGATAGTTTGAAAAGTTGGTTAGGAAATTTAAAACTGCAAATTTGAATTTGTTCAGAAAAGTCATTTTGTTTCCAGTTTTCTGTTTTTTTTCTCTTTTCATCCCTCAAAACATCAGTAGTTTCATTTCCATAACCCTTGACTTAAGACAAGCCACAAAAAAATTAACAATTAATTAAAATCAGCTAGACTTTATGTTTTATAGGGCCCATCAACTAGTCTAGGCTAAAGCCTTGATTTAGGTTGGAGAGGAAACTCTTCAAGGCTGCTAAACAAACATAAGAGTCTAAGCTAGGGAGTCTTAAAGTCCAGTATCGTGAAATTTATCCAGGACCCCCCTCTAACACAGGGGCTAAACATGAGGTCGCGTGAGGAAAGGTAGTGGAGATAAACCCTCCAAAGCCGGACCAAGTGTAGTGGGGAACACATATAGAGGGCTTGTCTTGGGATTTCGTCGATTGCATTTTCCACAGAGCTTCATGGGTCTCGAATCTGTTCGAGGTCCTCAGTTATCTTCCAGACCACTTGATTTTGATACCCTTGATAGGTTTCAGGCTTGATACCCTGCTCATTGTGTTCTACCCAACTGTCGACTGTACCCGCCTAGTGACTGTTCACGAGCTGGCAACTTAGTTGCCTTTATTCTAGGGACTTACACAGGTGACTGTGGGGGTATACTGCAGTACCTAGGACTGACGTCGAGCCATGATTTGCAGAGTATACTGGGAGCATGCTTCCGTATTCGAGTTTCACTTGCACCGGTAAGTTACTCTAGTGTTGGCTGGTGTAACTGTTCTTCCAACTAGTTAGTCGTTTTCTTGATTTACCTTTAGGAGTTTTTCTAGTGCGTGCTCTGTGCTCCCTAGTTTTCCATAGTGAGTTAGTCAGTCATGGTTGTGGGTCTCTGACCTAGGGTGGTAGACTGCCCACTCCACTGGTCATGAGTAATTTTCGGTCTTCCGCTTAGAAATGTGGAGCTGCCTCTATATAGGCGTTGTTTTTATAACACCGGTTTGCTAGAGTTAGTGTGTGAGACTTTTACGGACTTGAACGATCCCGTAAGAGGAGAACCTATGCATAAGATATTCATGGCTAAAGTTACCAATGATACCAACCAAGGAACCCCTTCACGAGGGGATTCTTGTGCTTTTCCTTTATTGGGAAACGTTGGTGTCCCTTTGATGGCCACTTTGTACATTCTTGGATTGAATGTGGGACTACCAGTTTGGTTGGGTACCATTCCAACTGTCTCGAATTATCTTGATGCTTCTCAGTTTAGCACCTTATGTCATGGGAACCATGTTGATGTTCCTTCATCAGCAAAGTATTCTCCTCCTCCTTCTCCCACCCCTGGTGAAAGTACAATTACTAGTAATCGGAAGTCTAAACGAAGTAGAAAGAGGAAGAATAGGAAGAAGAAATCACCAACCTCTGCGAGTCATGTTGGAGATAGGTCCTCAACATTTGCAAGTCATGTTGAATACTAGCACCCAACCTCTACAAGTCACTCTGGGGGAAAACACCCAGCCCCTGCCAGTCATGCTGGGGGAAAAATTCCAGTCCCTTCTAGTCATACTGGCAATAGGTCTATAGCCTCTACAAGTCATGTTATCGACCCATCACCAACCTCTGCAAGTCATGTTGGAGATGTGCAACCATCCACTGCTAGTCATGCTAGGGGCATTGATTCTTTTGAGAAATCTATATGGATGGGACGTAAGCTTAAGTTCCCTTGTAATATTTGCAAGGGAGATCACCTTACTCATTTGTGCCCTGGAATTCTAGAGGTACAAAGATTGTGGTCCCTGTCTGTAAGCTCTTCTGATTCTGATTCTTCTGAGGTTTACTCACAGTCTATTCAACCATTGGTTGAGAAAGTGGTCATGTCGATGTAGTCATCAGCTGATCCCACTCCTCTTTTGAGGGATGAGGTGCCTTTAGACATTGCAGTCTCTCAGCCTATTCAACCATTGGTTGAGAAAGTGGTCATGATGATGCAGTCATTGACTGATCCCACTCCTCTTTTGAGGGGTGAGGTGCCTTTATACCTTGTAGTCTCTCATCCTATTTAGCCATTGGTTGAGAAAGTGGTCATGCCGATGCAGTCATCAGATGATCACACCCCTCTTTTGAGGAGTGAGGTGCCTTTAGATCTTGTAGTCTCTCAGCCTATGCATCCATTGGTTGAGAAAGTGGTCACACTGATGCAGTCTTCGATTGATCCCACTCTTATCTTGAGGAGTGATGTGTCTACCAACTATGCTTTTAGCATTTTTGGTTCAATATTTTCATAACAAGGGGGCATTCCACTCATTCCAAGCACACCCCCTCCAAGCCCTAGGATGGTTTCCTTTGATTGGTATGACCTTTTTGAGCCTTGTCTTCCTTCCTTCACACCCTTTCAAATAAGGAGCCTCTAAAAGCACTTTATCCTCTTTGGTTTGGAAAGTCTTGGGCTCTCCCAAGCTTGTGTCTGCTTCACATGAGCTGTTAGTTTTTGAAAAATGTCCTAGTGAATGTTTGGAGATCTTTCCTCAGTTGCCTATCTTGTTAGGAGGGAATATTGTTTGTGTCAATGTTATAGTGGTGCAAGGCCCGTTAGATTTGAATATGCTTCTCGGGTGTGATTATGTATATGCTATGAACGTTGTGGTATCTACTCTCTTTCGGGTGATGCATTTCCCTCACAATGGAAGCATTGTCACTATTGACCAGCTGGCATATGATAATCACCATCCTAATTTAGTGTTAGTTCAGGCTGCCCCTTTATATGTTCCTAGTGTTTGTGTATAGTCCATCTTGCCACAGGTTAATTATGTTTTGTCTTATCCTCTGTGTTCAATTACTTCTGAGCAAGAACCTGTGCAATCATGTTTTCCTTCTTGAGACTTGGAATTAGCAATTGATCCATTGGTTTATCCAATGGGGGCATGGGAGCCCTTGCTTCCCCCTCTTGGTCCAAGTGGGCTTGAGTATCCTTCTGAGTCTAAACTCATTATTTATAAATCCCCAAGCCCTTGTTCTTGTGATTCTTCATTGATAGACTCTACCAGTCCTAGCTAGAACCTCCATCATCATATGGAGTATGGTCAATTTACTTCACCCGTTGGGACTGTCAACCCTTGTTTGTGTTATTTCTTGGATTTTGAATTGCCTTCATATGAGGCTATCCTTGAAGCCATGACTACGGTTTCTATACCACGAGAGGACTTACACCATGGTTTGTGTTTTCTTCCCTTTTGGGAGACTTCCGAAGTTGACTATCGAAGAGACTCTTGGTTTGAGCCTACCAACGGGCTCTACCTGAACCCGTTTCATACATGAGTCGTAGCCCCCACAGGTCTTCTTTTAAGCCCTTTTCAGACCCTCTAAATATGAAAATATTGTCGAGTGATCTTGTGGCCTTTCACGCTCGTTAAAATTAAATTTGAAGTCACATCTATCAGGTGGTAGTTTACCCCTTTTTCGGTCCGAATGGTCAACTGTATGAACAAAGGTATACTCTAGGGGCCTCGGTTCTCTAGAAGAGTATTCTCAGGTATAATTTTAACCCTTTTTCGGGCATGAGAGACTAAATTTATGAAAAAGGAACCCCCGTGAAGTCCATAGATAAGCTCTTTTCAGACTCCCTAAAATTGAAAATATTGCCGAGTGACCTTATTCTTTCACACTCGTTAAAATGGTCCAGAAGAACATTCCTGATGGAGTCCATAGTTAATCTTTTTTCAGACTCCTTAAAAATAAAAAAATTGTCGAGTGATCTTGTCTTTATCACACATTAAAATGGTTTTGAATAGACGTATTTTTGGTGCTAATTTACCCCTTTTTCGAACCGACTAGACTATTTTCGAAAAGGTACCACAGTGTAGTCTCCTTTTGCGTTTTTTCATACTCTCTAAACATGAAAAAAAACCGAATTTACCTTCTCTAGGCTCGTTAAACTTACATTGAAGGACGTTATCATTGTGTCTTGTTAACCACATTTGCATTCCTACATCTTTGGCCTAATGCTAGCTCCATGTTGCTCTCAACTGAACCATCTGAAGCATACCTTATAACGCAAGTTGTGTAGCACTTTGCCTTTGTGTCTTGACACCTTGACCCCTGTATGGATTTTCCGAGTGTCCTTGCTTTGAACATCAGTCTTGTCCTTGCACCTAGAACTAGTATGTTTGAGACACTCATTCTTCCATTGTAATGCAGCATTCTTTTATTCTTTTTTCACAATTATTGAAAAAGACAAAAAAATCAAATATACCCCAAAAAGAGGAAGGGAAAAGTATTTTCTTTTTATTGGTAGCACAATGAGTCACCCTGGGACAAAGCACATCCTTCCATTTGTTAGTCAAGATCTGGGATTTAATATGACCTTAGGAAGTTGTCCTCTCTACATAGAGTTGTGTCCTCCTCTGTTTGGTTATTCTTCCAAACATATGGAGAGTTTGTGTTTCCTCCTACATCATGAACTTATGTCAATGCCATGCTATGTGAGTCTCATCATTTGTCGTGCTATTGTCCAAGGAAAGTTTTACCAAGCCTGATTCCACCCCTCTGCAGTTTCTCTCTTGCCCTCATGCCCAACCATCCCGAAAGTCCAATCAAATCTTTGTTCAAAATCAATGAAGCCTTCAGTATGATCATCAAGATCCTCTAGTCCATGTTCGATGAGCCGTCAAAGTCCTCTGGGTAGTGAATTCGTACACTCATATTACACTCCTACCCGAGTTTTGAATATTTTGAAGTTGTTGCTCAAGCTCTAAAGACCTCATCTCCAACCATCAGGCCTTATCAGCTTCTAGAAGATGGATACTATACATGTATATCTTTTTTTATTTCAAGATGTAGCTCCACTGTGTATTGCTTGCGACTACAATTTATATAGTTATATGACATGGATATATAGTGTATTTGATTGGTATCCATTATTTTATTTCATCCCGAGCATGGGTATGACCGCCTTGCTGAGACAATTGTTATTTTGCAGATGGAACCTCCCGATTTTTGGTCCCTGGGCTCACTTGTTTGGAACATTCATGAAGATTGATAATGTATTTCGGCCATCATATTCTCTTCTAACCTCACACATTAGGGGGCATCTGTTGTAACCCTAATTTGCACCAGACATGCTTACCTGGCATCAATCCATCTCATATTCCTTCTTCGCCAAGCCACTACTAAACAACTCTTCTAAATAACTCCATTTTTAAAGGTACACGCTAACTGACCCACTACAAAATGCATGTATCTATAGTGTCCACGCTAGATGCCTCAATGCAACCCGGGTGTACCTACAAAAGCATGAAAAAGGGAAATTTGTTGATGAAACACACAGCTTTGGGTAAGTTAATTAAACCTTTCGGCCATGCATGGCTAGTCATTCTACCAAATACCTAGCTCCTTCTAGCCTATAAAAGAAGGGGTAGGGGTCCCATTTGAAAGGAGGAAAATCATAGTAAATAAACTATACCCAATCTATCACTCCCTTTTTCCCAACCTTTAGCCATCCTTGTGCAAAGAGAAGTATAGAGAAAAGCAGTTGGAGGACATTTGAAGAGGAGCCCAGGACCAGTTTCAAGGAGCAGTGCCGACCACATATTGTAAGTTTAATCTTGTGAATATTAATAAAAAAAGGAATACTTTTCCCGTCCCACCATATCATGTGTTCAAGTTGAATGTTTATTTTATGATATTTTCACAACTAACCCAGCAATAAGTATATAAAATGCATGTTTATAGCTCTCTGTTTAATGCAGGTCAGCTTTGTGAGGAGGCTTGCAATCAAAGAGCGAGAGAAAACAAAGGGATCGACATCAAACAAAGGACTTAAGGTAGAGTTACCGAATCTTGTTGACACCTTTGTATTGCATGAATGTGGGGTTTTTTGTTGGGAGAATAGGAAGAGTAGAGACCTTTTGAATGGTCATTTTCTACATGGATGATCAAATCCCTTAAATGTTAAGTCCGTAGGAGGGATTTCCCACCCACCACAAATATGAGTAATTAACTAACTACAAGTGAATAATAAAAACACTTACTTGAATATTGAAGTATGGAGAAGACTCCTCTCATCAAACCCTTCTCTAGTCTCCCACTCTAATGCTCTTCTTGTCAGCCTACATGCAAAGGGAGACAATTTTGTAAAGAAGGTAGTTATAGTAACTAAATCCTAACTACATATACTAACTAGGATCAAAATTTCATTATCATGAAAATCAAATGCATATAGTTTCTACAAAAGTAATCTAATACCATATTATTGTGAAGGAAAATAGAGTTCTCATTTATTATGAACAATAAGAAACATGAAAATAGGTCACCTAATCCTATTACGACACTGACCAGAACCGATATCTAGATTCCTCCACTCGAGCAACTAAAGATGGATTGAACTCTTGGTTCCTTGCTCGAGATAATTGAAGGGAAGACGATAATTTTCTTCCTATCAACAAGATAAGAAGGGGAAATATGGTGGAAATAAGGGTTTCCAGATATGGGAGATAGATATTGAAATCTCGAGATGAAAGGGATTGTAGACTTCATAGAATTTCACTAGCATAAGGGTGCTTCAATGGATGATTTCTCTCCTCCACCCAATGACTCTTATTTATACTTCAAAAACTTGGTTAGAGTAGTTAGGAATGGGATGTAGGAGGTTATTGACCTGGGAAATCATGAACTCCACCCAAAAAGGTGCATTATGCACACATTTTATTTTTTTTGGTGCAAAATGAATGCATACACGAGTTTTTGAAGTGGCAATGGCATATATAAAGTTTCATATGCTCCATGTCAGATCAAAAGTGGCATATGACTATCCAAATGGTGTTTTTTAAAGATTTTGAGGAGGAATTTTGGTCTACAAATAGGAGATGGATTTGGGATTCTGAACAACAAGTGCATCTATGCATATGATGCAGTAAAATATGTTATAAAAATATATAATAAACCTCACATATGCCCCTACTTGGGTCCTATTATAGTATCCTCCTTCAAAAGGATTTGTCCTCGAAAATTTGCAGCTAAAGGTCTTACATGTGATCAAAACAAGTAATAGGATTTATTTTGCAATATTAAACCATTCCTTAGGAGCAATTTCATATTCATCTTCATTTACTCTAAATGTAGGTATTGGCATTTTTTTTATTTAGGGTCCAACTAAAACCCTCAACTTAAAACTCTCTAAAATATTCAATATTTATTCCAATTATCAAGAAGAGGGTTGATGAGTTCTGTTGGGCCCTTTGTTTTTTCGGATAAGGAATCGTGCAAGTTTTGACTAAGAACGAGTTGCACAATCTTCATCAAAGACCTGGAGAAAGAGAAACAAAAAGAAGTTGTGAAAGTCAAGGCAACACCAGCTAAACAACAAATGGTTGCAACAGAACAAGAAAGTGTGTAAGCCGAGAAGGAAGACACAACCCAGCTTATATATACGGATGAACATAATTGTAAAATGGTTGGTCGAGTTGTTGGTTGGTGGATTGGTTGATTTAGTCATTATTGTTGTTGTTACCCAGTTGGATTAGGTGTGGATGATTGTTGTAAGTCCAGAGAAGTCAAGTCCTTATTCTATAATGAATTGGATCTATTAGTTTGAAAATTGGAGCTCTGCAACATGAGTCCAAAGCCAAGAGTCTATACAACACACTACTATGTAATTCTAAGTTTGTAATCAGAGAAATATTCTGAAGATAATATGAAGAAGGACCTAAATTTTCAAATATGATGTGTCTCTTTGTGTTTACTTATGCATTACATTATTTCATTATGGCTTATGAGTTCTATTTGATGGTTCTACGTTTAAATACTTTCTAGCAACGTAAGTAGGTTCGATTCTTACACATGTATGTTTTAGATCTATTCATGTCTCTTGCACAAGATCATGAATGAGTCTTGAAGGCTCTATGGATCCTCTTAAGTATTTTCCCTACCCTTCCCTATCTATCTATCTCAACAGTTCTTTAGGTGAGACTTCTTCTCTTTGGAGGAGATGAAAATTCCAGTGCTCTAGAATATACGGTACCTTTTGTTGGTAACCTGAGAAGGACCCTAGTCTGATCAAACTTGTGCCAACAAAATGGTTATGTTGTCGGGACCTGTGTTAAAAGGGAACCTGTAGGGAGAATGCTTCCGCCAATCCATAGATCTGGTATTGATCAATGGTGGGAAAGGAACTGTGACGCCTTCATATGGACAGAAGCGGAACTGAGGAGAAAATTGGTGGAAGACACTCGCAAAGTAGTCTTCTACTCAGAAAGGTCGAGCGACTAGTACAATATTTTCTAGGTTAAATTCCTAGAAGAATTTTTCCACTGGATAAAGAGGCTCCAAGAAGCTCCAGAGTTCCAAGGGCGAGTTAAGAGGATCTGCACGTGGGATACCGAAAAGCTAGTAGCACTTCAGAGACTGGATTGTCCAGTTACATGAGCTATAGATTTCTGGTTAGCACCACACTAGAGGGATACATAATCGAATTTGCAGTTGAGAACCACTAGTCTTTCTCACGGGTAGAGGCAATTTTCAAGAAAGACACAAGGGGAAGGATGTTGAGAGAAATCCCTGTGTGGATTAAGGTTTTATTGATGGAGGAAGGGATTTTGACGATGTCCCCAACTGAGATGGCAGTGTAAACACCCTTGCTTCGGGTAGGGTGAGGTGGGATGAGAGTCATGGCATGAGAAAGGGGAAGGTTTCTTTGACAAATGTGGGGGAAACAACAAGAAATGGACCAAAGAGACAACAGAGCCTTGAAGAGATCCACCATAATTGAGAAGTGGTGGCACGGCAAGATCAAGAAAGCAGTGAGACAGTCTGAAAGGTTGAGGAGAGAAGGTGGATCAAGAGAAGCAGAGGAGAGACATATGGAAGAATTGTAGAATATGAGAAGACAGGAATGACTCGCCAGTGAAATATTGAATGAGAGAAAAGCACGGAGAGAAAGAATTCCCCAGGAGGTGGGACAAGAAGGAGAAGGTGCAGACATAAGAGAGGAAGATGCCAGAATGAATATTGGAGAAGGGAGAGAAGATTGAGCCCTCGATAACAGGAGAGATCAGGAATCTGGTCGAAGAGATCATCCCAGTGGAAGAAAATGAGACCCCCCATATCAAAGAAAACCGCCTTGAAGCCAGTGGCACCAACCCCAAATCACCCATACCCCAAGTGTCTTCTATACAATCACTAAGTTCGATAATACCTTCTTATGCTAGATCTGTTCCAGTACAATTAATTAGTTAGTCACAACCAGGAAGTGTGAGCACAGGGAGAATATTGGGATCCCTAGGTAGATCGCAAGTAGGATCATTAGGGTTCATATTGATAGTAACAACAAGATCAACAATGGTTGTCCATGCGGGAGGTTTGATTGCCCGATTCCCAGAATTTTGGGGTAAGGGAGATGAAGACCTTGAGCAGAACTGGTTCCTGTGCAAGGAAATTTGGAGATCCAGAGGGACTCTGGATGCGAATAAGATGGTAAAGTTCCAGACTACCTTGAGAGGTGATGCTATAAAGTGGTACATGAATATCATTGAGCCAAGAGTGCCAGGGATGCAAGGTAAAGTGTTCATACTTGGCCAGGTACGAACGAGGTTCATAGCACAGTTCAAGCTACCTCAGTCAGAACAACAAGCTATGTTTCAGTTGTGCAAGATCCAACAGCGGGAAGGTGAATCCCCCTGGGAGTACAACCAAAAGTTTAAATATGCCATAGGGAGGTTGGTACATCCAATCCACGAAGAACATCAAAGGGAGTAGTACATTCAGGGGTTGTTGCCTCTGACTCGAATTCCTCTAACGCAACAACAGATAGCCATGTTAACAGGCACCTTGGAACAATCGATGAAGATTGAAGCCATGGAAAGATACCCTGGGAGCATGAGAGTGACCAGACCCCTAGTAGATGCGAATCTGGTGCAACTACAAGGGCAGATATCGACACTTACAGAAAATATTCAGGAGCTGACGATACCTAGACTGGGACGACCACAGGTTTGGTGCACTGGATGTTATATAGAAGGTCATTTGGTGAATGAATTTTCACGAATGAGGGGAATGGGACCTCTTCAGAATTTGATGGTAGCCCCACCAGGAACCATGGGAGGAGTTGCACAAGTGTCGACGAATTTACCATTCCACAACCCCACCTTGTATCATGCTTTTCCAGGAGGTCAAGAAACACCAACAACCGAGTATTGTGAAATATATCGAACCCATGGGCATGGGACAATATAGTGCCCCATCATGTATAAATATTTGACAGTACCAAACATAGTACACTGTGAGTTCTGTGCATCTACCATGCATACTACCAATCAATGTAGAGCGTTGGATGCACTTGTAGATACTTTAGATTGAACAACATTCAAGGTGAACGAAAACCCTCAGGGACTAGGAAGAGGTCAAGGAGGTGGAGTTGGAGGAGACTTCAGAGGAGGAAGAACTGGGGGAAGAGGACCAAGGATATGTTATAACTGTGATGATCAAGGTCACTTGGCTAGAGACTATCATCATCCAAGGCGACCATGGTGCTCTCATTGTAGAACCAAGGGGCACACAACTGAAGACTGCCCAAAATTAATTGCAAAGTGGGAAGATAGAGTACAAAAAAAAGGAACTAACCTCATCAGTTCAGAAATCAAGAGGGTTAGTAAGGGACAATTGCCTAACCTTAATATCGTTGATTGAGGAGGAGTGAAGATAGGAGATGATGTTGATACTCTACCTCAGATCTAGAATGCAACACCTAAGGGAGATAGGTATGACCCTCTAAAACAAATTTTTTTCTTTAAATATGCCATAGAAGTATTTCAGAATATTCCTAGTCCTGAAATGTGAGAGAATCCCCCCCAACCGACTGTTTACCCTAAGCTAGAACAAGTCCCTACTTCACCCCCTGCACCCAAAAACCCTATAGTCATACCAAGACAACCTAAGCAACCTCAAAATGTAGTTGACCTTTGGTTTCAATTATTATCTGACATTATGGGGAATGAGCAACTAACAGAAAAGTTGCACAATGCTCTATACCTAGTTTTAGGGAACAAAGAACCCCTAGAATCAAGGATAAGGGCCAATATTCCTGAGAAAAGTACTCAGAGAGTGCAGTGAAGAAAATTACAAACTGACAAGGAATTTAGATTAATAGCCCAATTAGATGAATTTGAAATTAAGGATGTCATGTTGGACCTAGGGTTAGATGTGAACATTCTTGCTAAGAAGACCTAGGAAGCCTTAGGAAAACCTAGGCTGGCATATTCCCCAATTCAGTTAAGAATGGCAAACCAATATTGTATCTTCCCCATAGGAAGACTATAGAACATGGAAATAGATGTAGCAGGAGTAAAAATAGTGTCTGACTTTGAATTCATTGATATCATGGGAGATAAGGACCCCTACCCTACACTACTTGGCATTGATTAGGCCTATGATAATTATGCAATAATCGACTAAAAGAAAGACACCATGACCTTTGAGGCTGAGGGAATCAAGGTAGTTCAACCTCTGAATCCATATGTAGGACCCAAGTATACAGAACCAACAGACAATAATATGAGGGAGAAGACTTGGACCAGTTGTACATTGTAACAGCTGGGACAAGAAATGATTATATAAACCCCACCACCGATGGGTTAGTAAGTTGGAGAAGTATATAGTCAGCAGATGAAGATTCAGAATTGGCTTTTGACAGTTGGCAACAAGGGTCTCACAAAATATTCTCAAGAAGATGTGAAATTGTCAGAGCAACCAGATGAGTTGGGACCGAAGTTAGAGAACACCCAATATACAATGGCACCTTAGATCTCGATAGGCTTTTGCACAATATGGAGGAAAATGTAAGAGAAGATCAAATAATCTCGGCACTAGATGTAGCCTTTGAGAACAACCCCGCCAGATGGTACGCCAATCATAAATCCATACTCAGAACTTGGGACGAGGTGAAGCAAGCTATCAAGTACAAGTTCCTGAATAAGGAGTAGCTAGAATCAGAGATGCATACGGATCTCCAAGTTGTGCAATTGTTCAGCAGAGAATCAGATCCTAGAATACACATTGAAAAGTGCGAAACACAATGGCAGGCTACGGGGATACCCTCTCACTTCTGGGTTCACGTATTTCCCCACTCTCTAGGTCCAATCTCGAAAGCTTGGTTTATACATGAGGAAACTAGAAGACAAACCAGCTGTTCGTGCTCTTTTCATCAATGTGTGAGCAAAAAGTGAGCACTTACATGCCTAGTTGGGCTCTTCTAGTCATGAAAGCTGTAATGCAAAAGGTTAGAAAGAAAACAGTAAAGATATTAACAAGAATTAAACAAGAACTAAATAACAACATGAGCATAAAAACAAAAACTAAAAACAAGTGACAATGGAACAAGTTTACCAATAGATAGGCTGATCTGATTAGTGAAATCCAGAGGTACACAAAGGGGAAAGGGGACTTGGGTCCCTTCCTTCTCCAATGGAAGGCTCTTGAGGCCCTCAAATAGATGCTTTCCTTACAAATGAAAGGTGAAAATATGAAATGAAAGAACTCAAGCTTGTCCACTCTAGTGA
>JASDQU011027642.1:19280-30317 GCA_032191745.1 Picea mariana | reverse complement strand
ATATATATTCTTAAGAAAAATAGAAACTAATCAATGTCTCATTGATTAATTCAAGGGTACTACTTCTTCTCTTTCTAGAGTAGGTGCTCTATTCTCTTGTACATGCAGGTGTTTCAAATATTCTCGTGTTCTTTCAAATTTGACATCTAGATATCTGGTCCTTAGTATCTTCGATTTGTCCTTATGTTCTTCTATTAAGTGCGCTATTCTCCTAGCCATGAAATTTCTTAGTTCTTTCTTTTTTTGTTCTAGATATTCCTATTCTTGTTTCCTTCGTATCTAATCTTTCTCAATCCAAGTTCCTCCTAATAAAATAGCAAATGGGGTGTTGTTCTCAAAAAACTTAATGACCTCAAATTATTCTTCTATCGAAGTTCCATGAGCACTCATAGGAATCTAGGTAAGTCTTCCACATAGGTTTATCAATTTTTCTTTAAACAAGCCTATTCCTCCCAATGAAGGAACCATAACAAAATTTCCCAAAATTTCCCAACTTCTCTCTGTCATAATATTCACCTATGTTTCCTCATCCAGAAATAGTCTATTTTGAAGTCTCCTATTCTTTCTTCTATACACTCTTTTTCTTTTAACACCTCTGATAAGTTGATGTCTCTGTGATCTTTCATGGTTTCTTTCATCTGTAATAATACAGTCTCCGATTCTTTCCGAGGTTCTATCATATCCTTAGTTTCCTGGCTTGTCTCATGGTTTTCTTGTCTCATATTCATCTTTTCAATTTTATCAATCATTCTAGAGAAATCCAAAACTTCATGGTCCATAGCTTTACATCAAAGACAACTAGGACCTCTACCAAGGCATTCCTTAGCAAGATGGCATGGTCTTCTGCAACTGAAACACAGAGTTAATCCTCTCTTTCTTTTAAATGATCCCCAAACTTTTTTGTATTGCACATTGATATCATAGTAACCAACCTGCAAAAGATTATTTATAGGATCCTACATCCATTTGTTAGTCCAAACATTCTTTCTATGCATAGGAATAACATATCTTTCATTACTTTTATCAGATCTACTCATATCAAATCATCTTTCTTATAGTTGGCCCTAGTTTTCAGACTAGGACAAAACCCATCAAACATACCTAGATTCATTCTTTTGAAACAAAAATTTTCACTTATCTTACCTTTCTCAGAGCACAAATATTTAAGATATTACCTCTTTTATTAAGATCAGACTTCTTTCTTATCAAAGATCTTCACAATTCAAGTAGAGTATTGTGCACTAGAGCAACAATTCTATGCACATAGCTTATCTTTTCTTTACTTCAGTTCCCAACAATCATAGTTTCAGGTACTGACAACGAAACCATTTATTTTCACACACAGGGGTAGACCCAGGGTTCAACGCTTCAACAACGCACCAACAAAACCCTAAATACTGGTCATTTAGGCAACAACTGCGAAGAATATGAAGTCTCACTCGAGGTAGAGGCATGGGTGGTTGTAGGAATCAACTGTCTACAACCTAGCTGGGACACAGATCTGTGATTACAACACTTAACAAAGCACTTAATAGTTAATATCCCACAGTATTTAACCCTTAGTCACATCGTGGGTTGAAACGCTAATTACAGAACAACACAGTATTCAACTAGCTCTAACATATCCAAGCACATATCATATAGAAATAGATCATATCTGGAATTCATTCACATTACTAACCTCTAATCTACTATATCATATACATATAACAAATAGATCACAACACTAAGAATAAATCACAACAATCACATAACAACCATAAAGCACAAAGCAACCATAACATAGGATATACATGGTTCACCTCAATGTGGGGCTACATCCACCAACTCTTCTCCCTCTTTATTATCTTTTGTCAATCTCCTTACATGCACAGATCCACAAACTAACTCTGCATAGGACATGAGATCTGCATGCACCTCGCCAAATCCTCCTTCCCCGAGCTAGGTTCAAGCACAAATTTGTTCTTACAATTACTTGCACTAAGACCTGTAATTTCTCAACACACAGCATGCACAAAGCTATATTGATCACATAGATCCAACTACTAATATTACTTGCACTTAGCACAACATAACATGTGTCTCTTTATCACACAACCCCTACTAGGTCTCTAATTACATCGCCTATATTTTTATTTATACATTACAAAAGGGCCTAAACATGGGTAAACCCATGGGCCGATATCCCCATACCCGTTACATAAACCCTAAACCCAAAAATTCCCTAAAAAGGGGCCGAGATCCTGCGATCTCCACTTTTCCTTGCGCTCTACCTTTGACCAGCCTGTTGAAGTCCCAAAAATTGTCAAACGTGACCAAGGTTCTCCAAAACTTGGTCAAGGGCCAACACGCACCCTGCTTTATAGACAAGCCGCGTACATACGCAGGTTCTTAAGCATCAGTAGCATACCTGTGTCAAGATTTTTATTTTTACAAAGAGGCAGTCAACCTGTTCGCTAATTGAAGTTTTACTTCTCAAAGTTTCTTGATTAAGTGCAATGTCTCTGGTTTTTACAGTCATAGCTTAGGTTAGATGTCAGTTCTCTTATCTTTTTAAAGATTTCTTGTGTTTACTTCAAAAGGATTTTTAGGCGAGTCTTTTATTTGTTGATCAACCTGTTTGGTGTCTTTAGTGACTCCCTGCGATGTGTAGTAGGCCATAGGTCATTTTCAGTATTTTCTGGTGTTTCTTTTACTCCCTTTCATTTTCTTTAAAGAAAAGAAAAAATATTTATTTCAAGTTTTTCTCTTGTTTGAAGCATTTACAAAAAAAAAAAAAAAGATTTTTCATTTCTTATTTTGGTAAAGTAGTTAGTGTAGTTATTTTACTTGAAAGGAAAAAGAGTTCAATTTTCAAGTTCTTTACTGATTTCGTAGAATTTAGGTAGCTTGAAGTCGAGTGAAATTTAGTTTTAGTTAAAGATATTGAAAATAGTTAGTTACAAAAATTTGGTTTAACGAGTTAGTTGCAAATTTTTTTGTTAACTATAAGTAATTTTTCTTCCGTAATTTTGTTTACTTCTCCTCTTTTCATCTCTCATACACATCACTAGTTTCACTCCTGCGTCCTTTAAGTTAAAAAAAGCCATTTAAAATGAACGCTAATTTAAAAATAACTAGACTTTTTGTTTGTAAGGTCAATCAACTAGTTTAGGGCTAGAGCCTTGAATTAGGTTGGAGAGGAAACTCTTCAAGGCTTATAAACAAAATTGGAGTCAGAGATAGGGAGTGTAAAATTCCAGTGACGTGAAATTTATCCAGGACCCCCCTCTAACGCAAGGGCTAAACACGAGGTCATGTGGGGAAAGGTAGCAGAGATAACCCCTCCAAAACCAGACCAAGCGTAGTGGGGAACACATATTGAGGACTTGTCGTGGGATACTATTGGTTGCATTTGCCTACGGAGCTTCATGGACCTTGAATCCATTCTAGATCCTCAGTTGTCTTCTGGACTACTTGATACGGATACCCTCGGTAGGTTTCGGACTTGTTATCTTGCTCATTGAGGTCCACCCGACTATTGACTGTACCCACCTGGTGACTGTTTACGAGCTGTAAACTTAGTTGCCTTTATTCTAGAGACTTACACAAGTGACTGCGGGGGTATACCGTGGTACATAGGGCAGACGTCGGGCCATGCTTTACAAAGTATACCCAGAGGCTTGTTCCATGTTCAAGTTGCACTTGCACCGATAAGTTTCTCTAGTGTTGGTTGGCGTAACTATTCTTCCAACTAGATAGTGGTTTGCTTGGTTTATCTTGTAGGAAATTTTCTAGTGTATGCTTCGTTTGCAACGTTAGTTAAATCCTTACTGTGGAATTGATATTTTCACAAAGTGGAAGATCAAGAGCTCCATCGGTCGCGAAGGCTTCAGGGCCCACCTCCGGTTACATTGGAGCCACCACCACCACCATTACGAAGAATACTTGACCAACAAGGGTCATTTGAGGCAACTAGGCCATAGGAAACTATGTCGGAACCAGCTCCGAGAAGAGAACGCTCGAATTCGGAGGAACCTACTATTTCTTACTTTGGAGCGGAATCTCTCTAAACATATGACTCTCTGATCACCGACTTGTCAGTGCCAAATTTGGTACAAGTTGTCCCTCCAAGGGTAACACCTCACGAGCATCAGATAGTCTTGCAAGAAGCTATGGAATCAAATGTTGCTACTTCGACAGGGAGTCCTCACACTCCCTCAACAACTGCCACCATAGGGGGTGTTTCGCCTCCTAACCCATCTTCTCTGGTCCGGACTACAATGGTCTCGACCACCTCTACTTCGGGTAGTGGTCCAATTCCATCAATGGAGGTGACCATTGCTCCGTTCACACAGAGTGCGACAGGCCCTCCATTTTCATATGGGATGCCCAGCTTTGATATGAACTCTGTCCTTACCTACTCCACCCTACAAACCATGGGTTTGGGGGCAGGGATCTCAAATGATCCCTTTCAAGGGTCCATGGCGGTCACCTCCACCTCCTATAATGCCATCCTTTATGGTGGGGGTCACATACCTCCTTCGTTCCCCTCGCTCGGCGGTGCTTTCCAACCACCTATTGGGCCAAACACGAACTACATCTTGTTTGGAACAGGCATTCTTGGAACTTCTTCTTACACCACGAAGGTGGAATCCATGTCATTCTTTTTTTTCAGCGCGTTTGGTAATAACGCCTTCTTGTTAGTTTTCGTCTCGATCGGGGGAAACTTTGGTTTTCGAAAAAAAGATCCTGTGCAAGGTACTATTCCAACACAGGGGGAAAGTGCAGGAGTTTTATCGTCAGAAGGAATTGGGAATCCTTGGTAAGGACTAGTTCCCTCATTAGGGATTTCGGTCATGGGCAAACCCTTCCATGGTCAATGGAACCCAGGGAAAGGCTCATTACCTATGCCCGTTGGATCGGTAGGGGGCAACCCTTTCCAGAATATTTGGAACACAACACAGGGAGAAATCCTTGCCCAAACCTCGACGTCCAATTATGGGAATCAGTCGACGATGTCCCAACAAACACAATATCTGTATGTTTTCCAAGGCCATGGTGTCTACCAAAACCCTGGTCAACAACCCAAATTTTAATCACAACCTGGTGCTATTCAAACTCTAGGATCCCTTTTTCTTGTACATAGTACTCATCCCAAACTACCATTTATGGCAACGTTTCATTTTCTAGACTTGTCAAGGTTTCTTAATGACCCGATTTGCCACAATCTGTGTTGGCCCCCCATGCTGACTAAGTGTCCCTCAGACATTCCAAAGTTTGAAGGTAAGCCTGGTGAAGATCCGGGTGATCACGTGACAACTTTCCATGTTTGGTGCTCAACAAACTCACTGCGAGATGACTCTATGTTGTTGTTCCTTTTTCAGCGCACTCTTATCGGGGGTGCTGCGAAATGGTACATCGAGCTCGGCTGCTCAAGATACTTTTACTTTAGCAATTTGGCGATGGTTTTCCTAAACCATTTTCAACTACCCGTGAGATATGATGTCGGCACTGAATTGTTGGCCAACTTTGAGTAGATGAAGGTCGATCATATCTCAGATCACATCCGAGAAGGGTGACGTCGAAAGAGTTTGATTAAGGTCCGAGTCCCACCGACATTCTTGTTGGAGTGGTTCCTGAAGTCTTTGGTACCTTAGTTATCCAAGGACATTGCAACGTCGAGGGTGTTTTAAGAGGAGGAGGTGATAATGAGAGCACAACAGTTCGAACTGATATACTCTTAGTCTGGTTTACTCTATGAGATTTTTCCAGATGCGCCACGGTCCATCCTCGACAAGTCCAGACAAAAGTCTGGACCACATGCCGATGGTATAGTTGGTTCAACACAAGCGAATTCCACTGATCAACTATCAAATCAATTACAACAATTGTCGATACAGTAGATAGCAGCCAGCCATACCTCTAGTTCGGTTGTTCCCCCTATCCAAACGTTGGACGTACATAGTGTGAAATTGACGAACCCAAAGACCAACCAATAGCCTGAAGGGAAGAGAAAACAGCGAAACAAGAAGGGTAAGGGGGGATAAGAAACCCAAAAATAATGCTGGCGGAGGAAACATAGAGAAGAGGAAGTCGAGGTATCTGTGTAACCTTTGCACGAAGGACCATCCGACTCAATTGTGCCCTCGACTTGTAGAGGCCCAGAAGTTATTGGCATAGTAACAACCTACTATGTTAAAAAACCCATTTACACATGGGAAAAATATGACTCATGCCTCTCCTAGCGTGGATGGGGGCAGTCAACCCCGCGTCTTCTAGTAATCCCTCAGCCATGAACGTTTATATGATGAAAGGTGACACTTACATAGCAACTAGGGCACACGATTACATAATGCCTGAGACTACTAAAAAGGGTAAAGAAGTCATAAACCCATTTTCTCCTCTCCATATTGAGAAGATGATGGGCAGAACAATGACAGACATCCCGAAAGGGGTGTTCAATAAATCTTCCCATAATCTGAATGCGAGGGTCACCCATAATTACTTTGTGGTGGAGGATTTTTCACAAACCCCTTACGTAGTGTCTGCTTTGGAGGTCCTCCGGATATTCCCTTCACTGAGAAAGGCTTTGTTGTCTGCTTTAGGATCTGCTGAGACCTGTAATCTGCGAATGATCATGCTTGATACGACTGAATTGAAACCTCATCTCCCTTACCACGTTGTGTTTCACATAGAAGTGGCTCAACCCACGAAATATTTTCTGTATGGTGGTTGATGACGGCACCACAACCTGCATGATGTCGTTGGTGTGTTGGAAGGCCATTGGCCAACCTGTTTTTTCTTCGTCACCTACTTTTCTTACTGCTTTCGACGGTTTTTCTTTCAGACCACATGGAATCATCCCTTCTTTTCCCGTGCAGTTAGGAGGGAATACTGTGTGCGTCGAAGTTTAAGTGGTTGATGTTCCTCTCGACTATAGCCTTCTGTTGGAAAGGAGTTGGACTTATGCAATGCACGCAGTGGTTGCCATAGTTTTTTGGGTTTTGTCGTTTCCACACGGGGGTCAAATCATAACCATTTACTAGTTGTCCTTCTCCTGGCCTGACCCTTCATCAGGGGCATCCATGGTCCCGATCATTTATAACCCTCATCCCAACGTCGTCAATGTTGGGGTTGGTTTGTGCCCACCTTTGATGGGTACTTTTGATTACCCACCTCCTTCTGGCGATGCCAATTTTATATCGACTGCCCTCGACCATCGTAGGGATGAAAGTTTTCAAGTGTTGTCGTTTTGTACGAATTACTTTAATGATATGTGGACTCTTACTTCCCCATTTGCCTTGATGGAAGGGACAGGGAATCCTGGCATGGCCATGCCCTTGTCTGAAATAGAATTTGCATACAGTATTGTCCAACAAGCTTCGGATGACCCCAATCTGACTCCTGCACAGGAGTTAAATCCAGTTCTCAAGCCTATTTGGGCTCAAGGTTCCCTCGCCAATACTTATTATTTAGATTTGGTATTTCCCTCAGATGAGGATATTCTTGAGGAATTGATTGGTCCGAATAGACCCTGGAATTCTCTCTATCATAGATCTTATTTTCTCCCGGAGTTAAGAAGAATAGAGGCAAGTGAATTCCTGTTGACTATGACTGGAGATATGTTTTGTCCTGTTAATCCTCTGGCTACGCACACAATTTATGCCGAGGGTAATATGGCAAGTATCTCCGAAATGATACCTATTGATATCTCCAAAACCCATGGCATCATGGAGAATGTTTTCTTTGGAGTGGGTTGCTCCCTCGAAGAGATTCGAATCTATACATATTTATTTAAGGAATTGCACGACATTTTTTCCTGGTCTTACAAGGAAATTCCAGGCATTGATCCAAGAATTGTTGAACATAAAATAATGACTTACCCTAACGCCAAGCCGATTCGACAAAATCTTCATCTGGTAAATCCTTGGAAAGCGACAACTATTAAGGCTGAAGTAGAGAAACTGTAAGTTGGTTTTATCTACCCCATACAATTGACATAGTGGGTGTCAAATCCCATTCTGGTTAACAAAAAATAGTGTACGATTAACGTGTGCATGGACTTCCATGACATCAATAAGGCATGTCCAAAGGATAATTTCCCCACCCCATTCATCGATCATATTTTCGATGAATGCACAGACTGTGAGGTATTTTCATTCATGGATAGTTTTTTGGGATACAAATAGATACTGATCAAACCCGAGGACCAACATAATATATCTTTTATTTGTCCGTGGGGTACATTTTCTTATTGTAAGATTCCTTTTGGCCTGAAGAATGTTGGATCCACTTTTCAGCAGGCCATGTATTTTTCTTTCCACGACCTTAGACATATAGTTGAGGCTTACCTCGATGATATAGCATCACGATATCGTAACAGATATGATCATCCCGTGCACCTCCGACTAATATTTGAATGATGTCGCTACTATCGGATTCACTTGAATCCTAACAAATGTAGTTTCTCTGTGACATTGTTTCATCTTTTAGGTTTCATAGTTTCGACAACATGGATCATGTTAGAGCCTCTTAAGGTTGAGGTGATAGTTCAATTTACTCCCCCATGCATAGTCCCTCAACTTCAGAGATTACATGGGAAAGAAACCTTTCTTTGGTGTTTTATTGCAAACTATGTTTAAATCACTAAAAATTTCATGCGTTTATTGAAGAAGGGAGTCCCTTTCTGTTGGGACGAAACCGCTCAATGCTTTTTAGAAGCATTGAAACGCACCCTCACGTCTTCCCCTCTGCTTTGACCCCCCAATTATAATAAATATTTCTTATTATACTTGGCTGATGCAGAGTCGAACATCGGTATAGTATTGGTTCAAGAGGATGATTTTCTCAAAGAGCACTTGATTTATTACCTAATCTGAGGCCTGGTTGGGTCGAAACTCAACTATTCCCATGTTGAGAAACTTGCGTTGGTAGTCGTACATGTTGTCCAACAGTTTCATCATTATATCCTGCTTCACAAGACCACCTTTATTTCCGTCGTGAATTCATTTCAATACATGTTGACATGACATGTCATTGGTGGAAATATCAGTAGATGGATTGTTATCCTCCAGGAATTTGACTTGGATTTTTTTTCCACAAAATCCAAAAAGTCACTAGTCTTTGCGGAAATTATCTCGGAACTTCCAGTTGAATCAGGTGATGTTACACCCGAAGAATCCCCTATTAAAGGAGATTTTTTTCTGATCACATCTTTGGACCCCTGGTATGGAGATATACTAGTCTATCTCTAGACTTTGAAGTGCCCCGCTTCTAATTCTTGCGATAAGCGTCAACGAATACGCCATCAGGCATGAAACTATCTCATCCTTGATGACACTTTGTATCTTCAAGGTGTATATTTCATTCTTCATCGGTGCCTTATTCACAAAGAAGAAGAACTTGTTCTTAGTGACTGCCACACGACAGCATGTGGTGGTCATTTGTCTGGGTTGGAAACATCCCAAAATCTTCTATGAGCCGGTTAGTTTTTGCCTATGTTAATCAAGGATTGCGTTGAGTCGGTCAAGAAGTGCCACCTGTGTCAGGTCTTCTCTCATAAGATCAGGGCACATTTTGCTCCCATGTTTCTTGTCATTGTTGTTGGTCCCTTCACTAAGTGGGGAATTTATTTTACTACATGCCGCTCAGCTTCAGCTAGAGGGAATCGTTATATCATCGTAGTAGTAGACTACTTCACATAGTGGGTCGAAGCTATGCCAACGTTCAACAATGATGGTGAAACAACAACACTATTCATTTTTAACCAGATAATAGCTAGGTTAGGCATCCCGAAGGATATTTTCACCGACCATGGCAGTGACTTCCAGAACAAAACGATGTCTTATTTAACATCAAATATTGGGTTGAAGCAAGAACATTCGTCACCCTACTACCCACAAGCGAATGGTCAAGTGGAGGATGTGAATAAGTCCCTCAAGACTATTTTGTAGCGAACGATTAATTCTGCCAAATCAAATTGACATTTAATGTTGTACTCTGTGTTATGGGCCTATTGAATGTCTGTAAAGATTACCACCAGTTTCTCACCTTTTCAACTTGTTTACGAGCTGGAAGTAGGCTTGTCTATAGAGTGCCAGATCCCGTCTTTAAAGTTGGTAATAGAGTTATTGCTAGACACTTCACTACTTGAGGAACGCCTATTATATCTCGAGTAGCTCGATGAGAAACGCCATGATGTAGCCTTGGCCAACGAGGCTCACAAGCAATGAGTCAAGTGTCAATATGATCGGTCTATTCGTCCTCGGATTTTATCTAAAGGCGACCTTGTCCTGGTCTATGACCAAGATAAGGATCCCCTGGTGGTAGGAAAGTTCAAAGCCATGTGGTTTGGACCTTTCATTATGAAATAGGTCTTAAATAAGGGCGCTTATCGTCTGGTTGACTTTGAGGTAAATGATTTAGCGGAGCCTAGAAATGGGCTCTACCTCAAGAAGTATTACTCGGAGGTTGGTCACCTTGGGTGACTTCTTGTACATATGTATAGTTTTTATACAGTTAGTTTTTGGTATTTTTGTTTTATGTACACGTCGTTATTTATGTCATCTTTTTCATTGTGGCAGATGTCAAGTGAATCAGAGGTATTCTTTGGGTTCGCGGATGACGTTATCCGACACACTTGGAGGCTTTCTTCCACAACTTGGGTGATTTTCACACCTCACGCCTCAAGGCCAGTTGCTATCATCCGCGGGTATCTATCTAGGTGACACTACAAACAATGTTTCCAAGTAAAACGTAGTGATAGAGTTGCTTCTTGATTCTTTATCGCATGGTATCTCTCACCTCTAGGTCTACTTAGATGCTCAACTAGTTGTGTCCCAGTTAAATGGGGTTTACCACGTTTATGATCCTACTTTACACCGACGCTTCCTTAGGGTACGTCTCTTAGAATGCTGCTTTGATTACATTATGTACATCCATGTTCCTAGGATATTAAATCAAATGACAGATACTCTAGCTAATCAAGTATTAGATTGGCATATTGCACACACATACACATGTACATACCTTTGTAAAAATGTGATCCATAAGACA
>JASDQU011027642.1:0-12261 GCA_032191745.1 Picea mariana | reverse complement strand
AACTTTTGGTTGTGAAGCATTTGTCCATATTGATAAAGAAAATAGAACAAAGCTTGAGGCAAAATCCAAGAAGTGTACCTTTATTGGATATGGTGTTAATGATTTTGGTTATCTCTTATGGGATTATGAAAATAACAAAATCATTAGGAGTAGAGATGTCATATTCAATGAGAAGTTCATGTACAAAGATTAGTTGTAGAGAAAGAAATAGGAAACAAAAAAACAAGAATACATAGTGCTTGATGAGATCACTGAAAAATAAATTCCAAAGGAACCAGAAAATCAAATGTACAAAAACATGAGCAGAAGGTACCTCAAACACCTGCAAGTGTTGTTAGAAGATCTACCAGGTTAAGTATACCCCCTGAACGATACTCTCCTTCATTATGTTATTTATTGTTGACTGATTGTAGTGAACCAAAATGTTATGAAGAGGCAATGCAGGTAGACACCAAAAAGAAGTGGGAGCAAGGCATGAAAGAGGAAATGGATTCCTTGGCAAATAACCAGACTTGGGACTTGGTTCAGTTTCCTGCAGGAAAAAAAGGATTGCAGAATAAATGGGTTTACAAGTTGAAGGAAGAAGATGGAGGAGAAAAGCGGTCGAAGGCTAGACTTGTTGTAAAGGGGTTTGCACAAAAGAAAGGTATAGATTTTGATGAAATATTTTCTCCTATTGTTAAAATGAATTCAATTAGGAATATTTTAAGTCTTGTGGTCGTAGAATATTTGCATCTTGAATAGTTAGATGTAAAAATAGCTTTTCTCCATGGGATTTGGAGGAAGAGATTTATATGCAACAGCCACAAGGGTATGAGGTCAAAGGGAAGGAGAATTTGGTATGAAGGTTGAAGAAGAGCTTGTATGGCCTAAAGCAAGCTCCAAGGCAGTGGTATTTGAAGTTTGACAGGTTTATGACAGAACAAGGTTATAGTAGATGTCATTCTGATCACTGTGTTTATTTTAAAAAGATAGAAAATGGAAGATTTATTATCTTGCTATTGTATGTAGATGACATGCTTTTTGCAGGGACTAATATGCAGGATATAAATGTGCTCAAGAAGAAATTAGCCAATTCATTTGCGATGAAGGATTTGGATGCTGCAAAGAAAATCCTTGGCATGAGAATAACAAGAGACAGGAAAAATCGCAAACTGACATTGTCTCAGGGTGAGTACACAAAGAAGATGTTGGAGAGGTTTAGAATGAAGAATGAAAAACCAGTTAGTACACCTTTGGCCAGCCATTTCAAATTAACTAAGGAAATGTGTCCCAAGACACACGAGGAGATAGAATAGATGTCCAGGNAAGGAGAATTTGGTATGAAGGTTGAAGAAGAGCTTATATAGCCTAAAGCAAGCTCCAAGGCAGTGGTATCTGAAGTTTGATAGGTTTATGACAGAACAGGGTTATAGTAGATGTCATTTTGATCACTGTGTTTATTTTAAAAAGCTAGAAAATGGAAGCTTTATTATCTTGCTATTGTATGTAGATGGCATGCTTGTTGCATGGTCTAATATGCAGGATATAAATGTTCTCAAGAATAAATTAGCCAATTCATTTGTGATGAAGGATTTGGGTGCTGCAAAGATAATCCTTGGTATGAGAATAACAAGAGACAGGAAAAATCGCATACTGACATTATCTCAGGGTGAGTACATAGAGAAGGTGTTGGAGAGGTTTAGAATACAAAATGCAAAACAAGTTAGTACAGCTTTGGCCATCCATTTCAAATTAACTAAGGAAATGTGTCCCAATACATAGGAGGAGATAGAATACATGTCTAGGGTCCCATATTCATTAGCAATTGGCAGTTTGATGGATGCAATGGTTTGCAAAAGACCAAATATTGCACATGCACTGGGAGTTGTGATTAGATATATGAACAATCCAGGTAAAGAACATTGGAAGGTAGTAAAGTGGATTCTAAAATACTTGAGAGGTACTGTTAATCATGCATTATGTTTTAGAGGTTCAGAAACTGTTCTACAAGGATATGTTGATTCAGATATGGCAAGTGATAAAGATAGAAGGAGGAGTACCAATGGGTATGTGTTTACTATAGGTGGAACAACAATAAGTTGGATTTCAAAATTGAAAAAGGTTGTTGCACTTTCAACAACAGAGGCAGAGTATGTTGCTGCTACAGTGGCTAGTAAAGAGATTATTTGGTTACAGAGGTTTATGGAGGAATTGGGAAAGAAGAAAGAGAATAGCAGGTTGTACTGTGACAGTGAGAGTGTCATTCATCTTGCAAAGAACTTAGCCTTCCATTCAAAGAATAAGCATATAAAGTTGAGGTACCACTTCATACAATCCACCTTGGAAGATGGACATTTGAGGTTGGAAAAGATACACACTAGCCAGAATCCTGTAGACATGTTAACAAAGGGAGTAACCAGGGAGAAACTGAGTTCCTGCTGAGTTTCAGTTGGTCTTCAAGAATGGATATGAAGATGAGAAATTTTCCAAGTCCAAGAAGGTTCAGAGTCCAGCGTATACAGCAGCGATGGATTTGTTGAAATCAGTCTCCAAGTGGGAGATTGTTGGTTGTGGAGCCTAATTATCTTCTTGATTCAGAGGTCTTTTACATTTAGTTGTGTTTATACCCCATGAAGTATTTACACCCTAGAAGTATGTACACTCTTCCATGCGGGGGAGTGCAGAGGAGGGGTACCCCCTCTGTGGGGTCTGGGGGCAAGCGGGGGCTCGCGGGCGAAGCCCCCGAAGGAAAAATTGCCTTGTAAATGTATATTGTAATTTCATTGTAAATCTGGACCGTTCATTATAAGGTCGCAGATCTAATGATAGAGATTATGTTAGGGTTTTTTGCCCTAGAAGGAAACCTTCTTTTATGAGGGAAATGTATTGTAGCTATGGTTGATGGCGAATATTGTATTATGAGATAGGATACTGTGAGAGAAAGAAGAGGAAGCTACAATGGGTTTGTTGTAGGTTGTATCCCTTCATATGCTGGATAATAAGAAAGGAAGGACCTGACAATTTTTCTGGTGGATGTAGCCCACACTGGGTGAACCACGTAAATCTGTGTCTCTATTGTATTGTATATCTTTTCTGTTTTGTTTCCGCATTTGTTTTATTTTATTGCTCCACGGTCCTGGTTTTCTAACATCCCGATGTAGTCGAAAATGTTGAAGGGCCCAAGAGGAAATGTCTACAGGTTGACTAGTTCCCCTCTCCTCAAGAGGCCAGTCAAGAATTAAATTTCCTTGGTCGTTGGAGTCAACAAATTCCCCTCAATCATGAATGCCTCTTCGTACGGGTGCCAGTAATCCACTAGGGAATTCAGAAGCCTGGGTTGTGCCCTCATAAGAAGACACTAGTAGAACTTCTATAACCCGCATTGTTTTAATGTGAAAATGGAAGTAGGGTCCTCATCGACCAAGACATTGATCTCCTCATGTTCCCTCTCTCTCCAGTGGACATACATCATGTTACATGACAAGTTCAAGGGGGATTTAGCTCTTGCATTTTTTCATTTTTTCCATGTTTTTGAGGGTGTATGTGGGTTGTTTTGGAAAAAGTCGCGTACATCCATGGGCAGATTTTTTTCTACCTGCGGATGTATGCGGGATGTCCTTGGAAATCCCGCGTACACATAGGGCTTCCCTTTTCTAAGAGGTCGTTCCCCCCAAAAAACTAAAAACAATGCAAGAAAGAAGAATGGAAATGCAAGAGGGATGAGTTTATACTTACTTGGTCTGAGCGGAAGTTCATTTCATCCTCTGAAGCTCTCGAAATCAACTCTTTTAGAAAAGGGGTATTTTTTACCTTTTGGTTAATTCTCAAATTGCAATGGTGAAAATGAGCTGTCAACTTCTATTTATAGACCTTTTTGGCCATTTTTGCCACTTTTTTGAAACCTTTTGTCATTTTTTCTAGCTTGAAAATCATTTAATGTGGTTCTTGAGTTTCTTATTGGATGTTACGATGCACTTCACTTTTTGTTTGGGAAACTTTTTGGGAGATGGGTCACTTTCAAAGGTCCTTTGGTAAAAGTCATTTTTCCATTTTTTTGCATATAAGTTAGGATTCCACCTCCACTTTCTGCATCTTGTTCTCTTTTTCGCTTTTCCATAGGGTCAATCCCACCAAACTGAAACACGAAACCGTCATTGCTACTTTAGAAGTGTCGTAATTTAGTAGTATAACCTACCTCTACATGGATTCCCTAGTTAGATCCTAGTTGCATTTTGGAATCCATGTTGTCTTTAATGACTTTAGGCTCGGGAGTCCTTGTTAGTCCTGTCATGATTACAATATTGAGCCTCATATGTCTAATGCATAATCACTCTTGGCCTCACCCTCAGGACTCCCAAAAATGAGCATACTTTGTTGTCTTTCAAGATCTCTTTGAAATATGAAAGCAACATCCGACAAGACTACATTTATGTTTTTCAATCTTTCTTGGATTAACTGAGAAATCTAACCTCATGGAGTCTTCTTTAAGCCCTTTTCAGACTCTCTAAATATGAAAAGATTTCCGAGTGATCTTGTTTCCCTTCACACTCGCCAAACTAAAACTTCAAGGCTCATCCTTTTGGCAGTAGTTTACCCCTTTTTCGGTTCGGATAGTCAATTGTACGAATAAAGGTATACTCTAGGAGCTTCGATTTGCTAGAAAAGTATTCTAAGGTATAAGTTTAACCATTTTTCAGGCCTGAGGGACTAAATTTATGAAAAAGGAACCCCCATGGAGTCCATAGTTAAGCTCTTTTCAGAATCCCTAAAATTGAAATATCGTTGCGTGACCTTGTTCCTTCACACTCGTTAAATTGGTCTAGAAGAACATCTCCTATGGAGTCCATAGTTAAGCTCTTTTCAGACTCCTTAAAATTGAAAATATCGCCGAGTGACCTTGTTCCTTCACACTCGTTAAATTCATACAGAAGAACATCTACCGACACGAGTTTGCCCATTTTTCCAGCTTATGGATTATGGAGGAAAAAGGTACACCTCGGGAGATTCATCTTGCTGGGAGATTTCTCCTTAGTAAATTTTATACTTTTTCGGGCTAAGAATACTAAATCTAGAAAAAGGTTGTGAGTCCATAGTTAAGCTCTTTTCAGACTCCTTAAAATTGAAAAGATTGTCAAGTGATCTTGTCTTTGTCACACTTGTTACAATGGTTTTGAATAGACACCTTTTCGGTGCTAGTTTATCCCTTTTTCAAACTGAATAGACTATTTCTGAAAAAGGTACCCCAGTGGAGTCTTCTTTTATGTTTTTTCATACTCTCTAAACGTGAAAAAACTACTGAGCTTAACTTCTCTATGCTCGTGAAAAATACATTGAAGGGAGTTTCACCGTGTCTTGCTAATCACATCTTCATCTCTGCATCTTTGGCCTAATTCCGGCTCCATGTTGCTCTCAACTAAACCTTTGAAGCATGCCTTATACGCAAGCCTTGTAGCACTTTGCCTCTGCGACCTGATAACTTGACCCATGGAGGAATTTCCCCGAGTGTCATTTTCCTACACATATCTCCTTGCTCTGAGCATTAGTGTGTTCCTTGCGCTTGTAACTAGTATTCTTGCGATACTAGTTCCTCCTTTGTAACATAGAATTCTTTTATTCTTTTTCAAGCTCTTTAAAAAATTGAAAAAGACAAAAAAAATAAAAAACCCAAAAAGAGGGGACGAGAAATATATATTCTTTTTTTGTAGTAAAATGAGTCTCCCTTGGACAAAGCACATCCTTCTATTTGTTTCTCAATATTTGGGATCTAATATGACCTTAGGAAGTTATTCTCGCTACATAGAGTTGTGTCCTCCTTTGTTTAGTTACTCTTCCAAACACATGGAGAGTTTTTTTTTCCTTCTACATCGTGAACTTATGTCAATGTTGTTAGAACCCTATATAATAGGGGATCAGTGTTCTGAATAATAATTATCTTTTTCAGGCATATGTGTTCTCTCATGACGCATGGCGAAGGCGGCGGAAAGCGCCTGACACTGACCAAGCATAAGATGAGTGCTTGCGCGCGAGCTTCAAAGCGCGTTCCGGTGCAATTTTTTAGCTAAAACTGGTGGATGGGTTTGAAATGGAAAAATTTTTACTCTTGTGGGTTTATTTGTCAAAGTTGGGTTTATTAGCTATTTTTGGTGAATTTGGCAAAAATTTGGCCCCTCAACCTTTGCCTTTTAGCAGAATTTTATGCAAAAATTTGACATTATTTTTATCAAAAAATTATATTGGCCTAGGGCCAACCCTCCTAATACTCAACACCGAGGATAACATGTCATGCACCAACAACAAACACACAAGACAGCGCCAACACCAAACTCCAAAGCCAGCCTTGGGCTCACTACATCGAACTACTTTGCAATCATCGGCATATATCTATACCTATGTGTATTCTCTTCTCTTGAATGTGGGATATTGCCCACAAAAAATCGAAAAATATTTAAAACTCAACTTTAAAACCCTACACCATGTATTGAACCAGTTTAAAGGTGTCCAACGCAGAGGAGCACGCATGCATAGAAGATGATGAGGTGTCTGAGGGATGTACCAAACCGCTTGCTCGTCGATTCGACACGGCCACATACAGGAGATGGTGATTCACTGGGTTTTTAAGCTTCAATGATTAAGATTTCATGCAAGTTTCAACAAACGACATTAGCCTTGAAAAGACAAATCTGTGGTTAGAACACAGGCACCAATTTGACTTTATCACAAAAGGTCCTTCTGGATTAGTGCATGGTTTTCCCAATGCATACGATGATAAGAAGGAAGATGCATTTTGTGCTGATGACTCTGTGATCACAGATATTATTGAAAAGAAGAATGAGAGTGGTGTGGATGAAAGGAACATGGTAATCCACAAGTACGAGATAATCTTTCCTCAGTGAGTGGTCAGTCGTTTGCACATTTCTCATTCTAATGAAGTTGCAGGCATATCAAGGCCATCAAATGCTCATACTTGCAGGTCCAAGAATTACTGTTCCTGTTGTATCCATTCAAACTATACCATTGTTTTCACGGTCAGTCAGTGCATCGGGAAGATTAGGAGTGGGAGATTCTATGGTTTCAAAAAGCACATCACTGTCTCAAAATTCGCATGTGACTCCATCATACAAAATGGATACTGTTGGAAATAACACAATATCATTCCTAATTGGACCTGAAAAAGAGCAGGGTATTTGAGAATACACGGGAGGACACACCGTAAGGAGAAGAGGAGACACAGCCCCACTCAGTCACAGGCTCAAATCGATAATGCCTTCACCCCATTGGATGAAGAATCAGAGAGCTTCATCAGACAGAAATTAAAAGACCAGGCTGACAGTCTGGTGCTGCCACCAGATTATTTGGCGAAACTGCCCAATGATCTTCGTCTCGATCTGAATGATGCAGCTTTTGAGCTTGCAAATGGACCCCTGAAAGAAGAATGTGGTGAGAATTTTGGAGAACTATTAATGAAGCTTTCTCAAGCATGGGAGAAAGCAGATACATGGGCCACCACTAAACTTGCAAGTAGTTTTCTCTATTTTCAGGGTTCTTTGACAGAAAATGTTAAGTTTGTGCTTGGAAAGCATTTAATACGTGCCAGACGACGCTTGGAATCAATGGGACAATATGGTCAAGGGGAACTGTAGAAGATTTCCAAATCAATGGTTACAGCTGGAGAAGCAATGTCTGCAAGGGCAATAGATGAACAGAAACCTATAGATCAAGCATGGACACTGAAGTTTGGAAGTTTGAAAGTGGAGTTAACTTCCAAATAGACATACATTGGTTCTATTATTGCATTATCTTTTGGAATCCTTTCATGGAAACTTTCTACAGGGGTCCAGAGTGTAACAAAGGATGCATTTTGGTATGCCAATGAAAATGTTTTTCTACCTGGAAACTCCTTGAAGGGAACACTATTGGCCCTTTGTTATCCGTGCACATTGTTGAACATCAACAAAGCTTACTGGATCAGTGGATACATCATTGGATGCTCTTCACATAAGAGAGGCACTTCCAGATCTTGGCGAGTTGGTTTTGTCATATGGCAGTCTCAGCCAATTGGCGATAGAAAATCTTTTTGCCTGGTGTCATCATCTGACTCACGTGAGTTTAAATGGCTGTTCAAATATTCATGATTTTGATTGGGGGTTGGAGACTGTGTTCTACAACCACATGGGCATAGGCAATGTTGTTAATGTGCAAACAGGGAAGCCTTCTTCAACAGTGATCCACATATTTGGGTAACAATTACACAAATGGCAGACAAGGTTTTCAGTTACAGGGAGGTGGCAGGAGGTTATAGCACCGATCCTCCAGCTGACAACCACTCTCAAACAACCTCCAGCATTCAACTAATTCTGCATCTATCCATTTTAATTCTCTTGGAGTGGATTCGCCAACAAATCCTAACCAACGCCAGATGTTCTAACAACAGTTAACCAAATCGATTTTCCTGGGATTTGCAGTCTTGTTTGTTACAAGAGACAACTTATAGATGTCATATTGTATGTAACTGTTTTCTAGTTTGAGATAGCAGAGTAATGAGCACGAGTCCTGGAAAGATTGAGAGTTTTAGTATTTATACACTTGTAAAGGACAGAACAAGGGTTTGACTGGGCTGAGAGGAGAGGTTTCGACCTGTGTGAGAGGTCTTGACCTGTAGCTTTTATTTTTCTTTGCTGGAGCTGAGGGCTGTGTTTTAGCAGAGAACTTTTTCTGTATATTCAAAGACTGATCAGTAAAGGACAAGTTTTTCATAGGATTCCTGTGTGGATATATTGGTGATGTTTTTCTCTATTTAATGTTTTTCCTGTGATCATTATGTTTGTTTTCAGTTCTTATTATCAGAAGGAAAGTAATAGAAGCAAAATTTATCAGCAGATACTCTGCCTCTGAGCTTTTGATGATCTTTATGTTTTCTGCTAAAGCTTAGTTCAGAAATTCTTAGCTGCTCCTGTGCTTTCCTTTTACCTCCCCTACTTCTTCCTCACACTGACGCAATCAAAACTTAAATCGATCCAATGTTTCTACTACCTTTCCCTATGTAAAAGTCTTGTCCAAATCTGAGATTTTAATCACTTTTTAATCGCAGACCCCATTTGCCCAATGGCCCTCCTTACTGTCCCAAAGTAACCATTTCAAAATCAAAACCCTATACTTTTATAGCTAGCCTAAAATCCATCCCCTACAAACCAAGTTAAATCTAAAAGAGAGATCTCTCTCTGAGTCTTGGAGGGCTAGATCCAAGACTCAAAGTGGTTCGAGGTTACCTCTGTGATTGCCTCAGTAGCCTTAGGCAAATTACAGAGTGCTAACATTTTTGGCAACTCCACTGGGGACTTTCTCCAGAGCTGCACTTCAAGTTCAGTTTTGACTTCTGATGGTGAACAGAAGCCAAACACAGGAAGGTTGTATCATTCACCTGGTGACTCCATTGTTCAAGATCCCAAGATTCAAAGATCGCAAGCGACTTCACTGCTGAAGAATCCAGATTTTAGAGCCTTGATGATGCTTCAAGATGACAAGGTATGTGGCAAATCCTACGTATTGTGAAGCCATAGAAGAATGCAGGGGTGAGTTAGCAAATTTACAATTTGATGAAGTTTCGTTAACAGTTGTGTTTCATTGTTGTAAATTGAAAAATTATTCTCATAAAAGTAAAATTTGTGTTCTTGAGCTGTTGGATGAAAAACTCGAAAGGGATATTGAGATCTTGAATACTCAGATTCAGTCTTACAGTTTCCAAAATCCAAAGCAATTTTATGAGAAACTCACATCTCCAAAACCAAAAGATATTGTATCATCTTTCGATTTTCTGATTGAAGAATATGTTGTTTGCCAGCATTAGTCTGAAATTGAACAGTTGCAGTCATGGTCTGATATTGAGGACACGGATGGGAAACTTATCCATGTTAAAATGCTGAAGGAATACTCGGAGAATCAGCAAATAGATCATATATTTTTTGACCCGGTTGCAAATTATATGGAGCTCTTTTTCAGTATAACTGTTCAATCATGTTTTTTTTGCAAGGACCCGAGCCATCACCAGTTGCCATTACATATTTCAGCCTTAATTTCCATCAAACATGATGAGGAAGCCCAATCATGGGATCAACTGCTGGGTTGGCTTGATTGGCACTTTTTCATTACCTAATTGAAGCAATAACTGTTATATTAGGGTAGGTAGGAGTGTGCCAATAAGCTCTACAGAATGAGCATCTTTTATTTTTCATTTCTTCATGGTTTTATTTTCAATTTACAGTTTGGGGCAGCCCAATGATCAGTTGGTCGGCGAAATTCAGAGTTCAGCGATTCTAGACACCTCCTTCAAAGCCATCTTCCCCAGGTGGAGCCTATGTTAGAACCCTATATAATAGGGGATCAGTGTTCTGAATAATATTTGTCTTTTTTAGGCATATGTTTTCTCTCATGACGCATGGCGAAGGCGGCGGAAAGTGCCCGACACTGACCAAGCATAAGATGAGTGCTTGTGCACGAGCTTCAAAGCGCATTCCGGTGCAATTTTTTAACTAAAAATGGTGGATGGGTTTGAAATGGAAATGTTTTTACTCTTGTGGGTTTATTTGTCAAAGTTGGGTTTATTAGCTATTTTTGGTGAATTTGGCAAAAATTTGGCCCCTCGGCCTTTGCCTTTTAGCAGAATTTTATGCAAAAAATTGACATTATTTTTATCAAAAAATTATATTGGCCTAGGGCCAACCCTCCTAATACTCAACACCGAGGATAACATGTCATGCACCAACAGCAAACACACAAGCCAGTGCCAACACAAAACTCCAAATCCAGCCTTGGGCTCACTACATCGAACTACTTTGCAATCATCGGCATATATCTATACCTATGTGTATTCTCTTCTCGTGAATGTGGGATATTGCCCACAGAAAATCGAAAAATATTTAAAAATCAACTTTAAAACCCTACGCCAGGTATTGAACCAGTTTAAAGGTGTCCAATGCAGAGGATCACGCATGCATAGAAGATTATGAGGTGTCTGAGGGATGTACCAGACCACTTGCTCGTCGATTCGACACGGCCACATACAGGAGATGGTGATTCACTGGGTTTTTAAGCTTCAATGATTAAGCTTTCATGCAAGTTTCAACAAACGACATCAGCCTTGAAAAGACAAATCTGTGGTTAGAACACAGGCACCAATTTGACTTCATCACAAAAGGTCCTTCTGGATTAGTGCATGGTTTTCCCAGTGCATACGATGATAAGAAGGAAGATGCATTTTGCGCTGATGACTCTGTGATCACAGATACTATTGACAAGAAGAATGAGAGTGGTGTGGATGAAAGGAACATGGTAATCCACAAGTAAGAGATAATCTCTCCTCAGTGAGTGGTCAGTCATTTGCACATTTCTCATTCTAATGAAGTTGCAGGCATATCAAGGCCATCAAATGCTCATACTTGCAGGTCCAAGACTTACTGTTCCTGTTGTATCCATTCAAACTATACCATTGTTGTCACGGTCAGTCAGTGGATCGGGAAGATTAGGAGTGGGATTTTATATGGTTTCAAAAAGCACATCACTGTCTCAAAATTCGCACGTGACTCCATCATACAAAATGGATACTGTTGGAAATAACACAATGGCATTCCTAATTGGACCTGAAAAAGAGCAGGGTATTTGAGAATACACGGGAGGACACACCATAAGGAGAAGAGGATACACAGCCCCACTCTGTCACAGGCTCAAATTGACAATGCCTTCACCCCGTTGGATGAAGAATCAGAGAGCTTCATCAGAAAGAAATTACAAGACCAGGCTGATAGTCTGGTGCTGCCACCAGATTATTTGGCGAAACTGCCCAATGATCTTCGTCTCGATCTGAATGATGCAGCTTTTGAGCTTGCAAATGGACCCCTGAAAGAAGAATGTGGTGAGAAGTTTGGAAATACTAATGAAGCTTTCTCAAGCATGGGAGAAAGCAGATACACGGGCCACCGCTGAACTTGCAAGTAGTTTTCTCTATTTTCAGGGTTCTTTGACAGAAAATGTTAAGTCTGCGCTTGGAAAGCATTTAATACTTGCTGGAAGACGCTTGGCGTCAATGGGACAATATGGTCAAGGGGAACTGTAGAAGATTGCCAAATCAATGGTTACAGCTGGAGAAGCAATGTCTGCAAGGTCTGCAAGGGCAATAGATGAACAGAAACCTATAGATCAGGCACGGACACTGAATTTTGGAAGTTTGCAAGTGGAGTTAACTTCCAAACAGACATACATTGGTTCTATTATTGGATTAGCTTTTGG
>JASDQU011027641.1:31741-43126 GCA_032191745.1 Picea mariana | reverse complement strand
TCAAATTTGGTTTCTTTCTCCCTCTCATTCCAAAGCAAGATCATCCTGATAGCTTCACTTCAACCATTTGGAATTCTCTGATTAGCTTAAGTCGTCAAAATTTCACACATTGTGTTTTGACGAAGCATCAAAAGGAAACCTCGGGGTGGCAGGTGCGAGAGGGGTTATAATTGACTTGAGAGGAAATCAAGATTTGAGTTATGCATGGAGCTTGGGGCAAGCGACAAATAATCAAGCAAATTAATATGCCCTCCTCAAGGGAATCCAATTAGCTAAAGGAATACAACTGCAATAATTACACATAGTGGATGATTCCAATAACACTATAAGAAGCTTGATCAAAGGGAGGCCTCATAACTATATTATAAAAAAAAATCATTTTGAAATCTCAATTATTTCCAAAGTCTCATTCTTCCATGTCAAAAGGGAGAATAATTGCTTGTCTAACTCACATGCCAACTTAACAATCACTTTAGCAAAAGGAATAATCATAGTTAATGGGATTTTTTTCCCATCACAAAGTGTGTACTCTATTGGTGTCAATTCGAAATCCTTATGACATCACAACACATAAGCTCCATGTGGAATTTTCAACTCAAAATCGTGGCAATCAAACTACTCCCTCTTGTGTGTCCTCTATGCTTGTGCAGTGGGTCATCTCCAGTAGCAACTTATTCAAGAATTGAATTGAATCAACCAACACAAGAGGAAGATATGGAAGCATAAGACCTTAGTCAAACCAATTAGTTGGGTAGTTAATGTTTTGTAGAACAATATGCATATTATTAGTCTTTTATCGTAGATATACTAAATTTTTTTGGATTGTACTGAGATTTTGTAAAAATCAATATGACATAGAGAAAGACAAAATATTGGTAGATCTGTTATGGTTGATGGATCAGATGGAGAAAATTGATGTATCTTTTTTACTACCCTGTGTGCTACAACCACTCATTTTTTATTAATATATTATCTCAGTTCTTGTTAAAAAAATGAAGAACAATAATAGGTTAAAAGGGGAATATTTTGTACCTCTATCTATTATGTAGTGATATCGTAATCTCTCCTTAATCCAAATTAAAAAATGTCCAATAGAGATGATGTCGATGCACAGGAAAGCCAGAGAAAAGTTGAGGAAATTCTAAAAAAAATTAGGGTTGAGATTCGTGATATTGATTCTGATGAATTCAATAATTTTGAACATTATAACACTCATCGAAACCCTGGTCTAATAAAACCTTGGAAAGGTATTGGCTACAAATGTTGTTTTCCATGAAAAAATAGTAAGTTTTCAAAGACAAGTAGAATTTGAATATTGATAGCTAAAAACATTGTTGGAAACACAAGAACATATTAGGGGGGACTACATATTATCCAATGGTAAGATTACCCACACAAGTTTTTTCTGTTTGTTTATTTCTTATATATATACGTATATTGGTTCCTCACTTCAAATTGTTAATTGGATAATGCTAGAGGCTTTACATCTATTTCATATGTTGTATTGGTTAATAGAGTTGCTTCCTCCTTTTCAAAACTTGCAAAAGGTTTGAGACAAGGGTGTCCTTTGTCTCCATACCTTTTTTTGTTGGTGGTTGATGGTCTTAGCAAATCTATACTTGAAGCTAGAAGTGTTGGGATATTGCAAGGTATTAAGACAGGGGATGATGTTAGCTTAACCGACCTGTTGTTTGTAGATGATGTTCTCTTTTTCTCAAATGATTCAAAAGTGGACCAGAGGAAGTTTTAGGAGATACTTTAGTTGTATAGAAAAGTTATGAGTATGGAAATCAACCATGGAAACTTTTCTATATGCTTCAATGAGCTATTTGAAGGGTTGTTTCAAGCGTTGGAAAACATGTTTCCTTTTAGGGTTTTGGAGTTCAATGAGGACTTTAAGTGTTTAGGGTACAATCTCAAACCAAATGCATATTGTGAAGAGAGATTAGGGTGGGATGATAAGCAATATTGAGAGAAGAAGTCATTTTTGGTGTAACAGATAGATTTCTTGGCAAGGTGGGGGGTAGGGTAAATTAATCCTAGTTAAGTTTGTGTTAGAAGCAATTCCTACATACTAGCTATTGTGAAGCCTTTTAATCCCTTGTAATAAGTCATCATATATTAGACATTATCATAAGATACTATATGAACACATGTTATAAAGTAAGTAAATGCACTTAAAGGGTAAATGCAACTTAACAAATGATTAGTTGGAGCAAGTACAACCACTCCAACCATCTTTCTAATGTGTAAATACTCTTGAAGAAAGAATACGTTGGTTAACCTTTCCAAAAAAAAATCTCTTATTGAGTACGTGTGTTCCTAATGTTCTTATTATAATGTAGCATATCTCTCTTATTGAATGCATGCATTTGATTCCATACATTACAACATTTTTGGTTCTGTTGTTGTATGACTTGAACCAAGATTGTTCATGGACGAAAGCATAAGAGGCTACGTGATATTGAAGATGCTCATAAAAGAATGTTGAGGAATGATGATGAAGATTTGTTCATGGTTGATTTCTCATGGAAACAAAGAAGCCATCAAATAAAATAGTCTAGAAGAATCTTGGCATAAAGAGTGAGTAAAGAGACCGAAAAGACAAACACTTGTATTTTACATTTCTTCAGAATCTATAAACATACCACCACAACACGAATGGATTTGAGATGAATCGGTGCCTTTGGAGGCAAGTTCTTGTGCCCAATCAAGTAAAAACGCCCCATTTTTATCGACGCCACATATTTTTTTGTATCACAATTTTTGTAATGAAATAAATATTAATGGTTTCGACCTCGCAAGTATCATGCATACCAATCATGAAATAATAAGGTGGAAATTTATTGTTAATTTGAGGTTTAAGCAGGATTCTAAATGAAAGACGTTACCGGGTCCATTATCTAAAAAAAATCTTGAAGAGGAGGCAACTCTTCTTTTTTGGATTTCTGCATAATATGGTCACAAGCAGAAGTTATTCAATGCTCTACACTTAAAATTTTTGAAGAAGCAGTGGGTATAGATATTGGGATCTCTTTATGCATAAAGGCCTGGAATTTTTGTGAATGGGGTCAATTCTTTTTTGATATGAAACATAAATCCTTACATTAGATAAGGAGATGGCTCCATTAGCCAAATTAAGCCTATATAGGCACATTCAATCAACTTCCTCTACATCGCCAACAACTTCCATATTGTAAAGATTTAATGATAATGTTTTATTTGAGGGCGATGGCACACCAAACGTGGCACAAGCATGAAGGTGATGGCACACCAAACTTGACACGAGCATCAATGCACATATTTTCTATATGGCATTTGTCATGGAATATAAAGGCATAGGCGAGCACAAGGAATTTATGGATATATATTAAAGTATGTAAACCATATGGGACAACTTTGCAATAAGATAGATTGCATGAGTATCAAGTTCAAACTCAAAAGTTGTATAGATAAAAGTGTCACTCTTTTCTTCTTGTTAAATTCAGTGTAATAATTGAGTATTTGTCATGGGAAGATTAAAGAGTCACATCATGTTTTGGGTTATTAAGTTTTGTTAGTTATCTACTCAAATAAAAGAACAACTAGTTAAGAGTCAAAAGTGTTTAAGGTGATATCAATCCAAGATTATTGAAGGATTTGTTAAAATTCTAGAGGGTTTTAGTTTGATGTCATGTATATGGATTCATTGTAAAGTATATGGAGTCGTGAGAATTGTAAAAGTAACATGAAGGGAGTAGTATGTTAAGTCTAGTAGTTGGAAAAACATGTTTTCATAGTCATGTCAAAAATTGAGTTTGTGTCTAAAGAAAGGAGGGAGTTAGACATGAGTCTTCAAGGTAGGCGATCCTCTCCACCATTGTAATGTAAGTCGATGTCTAGCTGACTAGATCGGTTTCTTTCCAATATTAGTCGATGTCCAATTGACAACATTTAATCAAATATGTAAGGTATCAACAAAAAGAGTCTTACTAAGAGTTAGAGATTCAAGTTTAACCATTGAGTCATGTCCTACTTAATTTGAGTCAAGTCCTGATCATGTAGAGTTGTAGTTGAGTCATAAAAGAGTCATCCTTCATGTGATAAAGAATGCAGACTCTATACATTTTGAGAGACCTGGAAGTATAAAGAAGCACAACCATGATTGATAGGAGCAGAGCAACAAAAACATAGTTGACACAAAGCATGATCCAATGAGAGCATGCAAGATGGACCAAGCAGGAGAAGAGATTGAACAAGAGAAGAATGCATTCAAGAAAGAGACATCTCATGACACACACACACACACACACACACACACACACACACACAAGTGTTTAAAAGACAAGATGATGACACAAGAAAGATTGAACTGGTTGACCCCCTGGTATAAGAGTTGTAGAATAGTTCTTGGGTTGTGACCTCAGAAGCCAAAAAATAGAGAAATGGTAGGTTGGTCAAAGCATGGTGCTCTATTGTAGGGTGTTGTGCAACGGCAATATGAGGACAGGACAAGCCAAGCACCGTTCTGAAGGCACGATGGTGTTGTTAGTAACAATTGTGGTATCGGGGCACAAAGATACACAGGTCTGCGGGATTGCACGATAAGTGCCCAAGCGTAGCGCACAAAGAGATCCATTTCGAGCCCAGGTCAAGCGAGCGAGCGCTCCAATTTCAACGTCCAGGATGTATACAAAGAATCAAATCAGCAGTGAGCGGGAAATCGCGATCAACAAAGTTGCACCAAGGTTAGTGCGTGAATGACGCCCGTAGCATGTTCAGGAATGGATGACAACCGCTCATCCCAAAGGGCACGTGGCACGAGATCTGGTAGCGTCAATGTTTCGAGGATCGGGGGTTCATGGGGTGAGAGTTTCGTGTTGATCAACATCACGAAACCCCAAACCCCGGTAGCGCCGAAAGCATAGAAACTGGGGCCCGCGGTCACACGAAGTGTTTTCAGCCGTCCATCCAAAGGGGACACCTGGCAACAAATAGAACCATCTCGGTGCTTCGCCCATTGCAACTCCAACACGCAAAGAGTAGCCCCGTTATTTTCCGATGCGCGAGGTGCCGAGAGAATCCCGGACCTGGGCCCACGGTATCGTCGAGAGAGTTAAGAGCCGTCGGATCTAGAGGGACGCGTGGTGCCAGATCGAGTCGTCTTGGCATATCGCTCATCGCGATTTCAATCAGTAAAGGTTAGCCCTTTCATATCCGCGAATGTCGAAAGTGCCCTGGAAATAGGCGTGGTCACTTGGAGGAAGAAAAGAGCTATGAAAAGAAGGCCAAGGCGTTGATCTCATCTACAGAGGATCGTCGTGATCTCCAAGCGCTATCACATCCGATCTCCATACTGTTTCTCGCCTAGAGTAAATGACAGCAAGAGCGGGTGGTTGAAGCCTCCTTTCATTCATTAAGTGAAGGGATGGAAGGTCTGGCAAGCCGTCTGACCGAGGAGGTCCTGTGTATTGATTTTCTCAAAGAAGCCATGCCAAAGTCCTCAACTCGACAGAAAAGTTTGCACACGCTGGCCGAGCACTTAATGGATCAGCTACCCTCCTTGCAAGACCCATACTTAGTTAAGATGGCGCTTAAAAGAAGATATCAGTATGAGTTTGACTGAAGGGACACCCAGCTTTGGGTGACTAGACACGCCTCTGTGAGGTGAATTTTCCTGAGTATATAGACTCAGTCTTTGTATTTTGTGGGTATCGATGGTTGAGAAAATCTCCCAAATGTAAAATTTTGATGAAGCACTGGTCACTTTGGTTTATGTAAAGAACTTGAGATTTCTTACTTTATGGATGTCAGCCTCTTTTCCATCTCCTGTATACTGTGTTAGAACAGCTCGGAATTGGAGGATCCAGTCGAGTTGTAGCTATTATAGGATGATGTAGGTTAGATCACTGTAACAGTTACGTTGCTTCTAATCGGTTCTTGTTATTTTCGTAGCGCTGAACGACTCGGAATTGGAGGATCCAGTCGAGTCTCTTTTCAGTTCCTCGGAACTCTGGACCAAGAAGATCTTGGCTTCTGAGTTTTTCATCCTCAAGCTCTCGAAGGCCTGTCGCCTTAGGTAGTCTTTCTCGCCCTTCTCACAAGTCTTCCCTCTACCATCCTTTAATCCCTTTACTGACAAAAGTTGGATCAAGACCTCCTTTGCCGCATACATACCAGGCCCAGTCCCCTGGATCAAAGTTTTATCTCCTTGAGTCTTTACCCATTTGATCACCTCATTTATCAACCGTGACATAAAACTGATGGGTGTTGGGCTCTGCTCCTGCAAGTAATCTAGGAGTGACTTCCGACGCTAACATTTCTGGCATCGTTGCTGGGGACGAAGTTGAATATTTTCCCCGGGATTGAATGACAACGATTAACTAATTCTGAAGGTGCATCAGATATCGGAATTATCAAGATTGTTATTGTGCACCTGGCGACTCCATTGTGACGACTCCGCTGGGGAGAACCTGCTCTGTTAATTGTGGCTTTCAGAGGCAGGCATACACGGTCTCATCCACAGTTGCCTCTAGCTACGCCCGAAACAGATCCAGAGGCGGTGCTCAGAAAGGGAAAGGCCTCTGAAGAAAGAGCGTCCACCACCGAACTAGGTGATCCACCATATCCTTCTATGGGAACTCTTTTTTCTCCTCCTCAGTTTCTTGATAGACCTATTTCTGGAGTTTCCCGTTTCCTAAATTTCGGGAGTGTTCCTGTTGAGTTTTCCTCTCCTGGTCTGGGACCGGAGGGACAAGACCTTGTCACTCCCCTCTCCCCTGAAACTGTACCTTGGCGTAGACTCGGGACCACAAAAGATTTCCCCACTCCTATCTTTTCTACTCCTGTGCGAAGAGAAGAACCCGCTGACTTGAGCTCGTTAGCCTTCTCCTTAAATCCCCTCTTGTTTCCCACTCCACTTCGGGACTCATTCCCAGTAGCCCCTTCGCGAACTCCTTCCCCTCCCAGTTCTCCTCTACCTAATATTCCTATGGCTGGTGCTAATCCCCCTCTGAATAGAATGGACGCCATAGTCGCTGCCAGATACGCTCCCTTAGTTCTACCCCATCCTATGAATCCTCTCCCTGCTGGAGATTACTTGAAATACATGCCCAAGTTTGTTGGGGAAGGAGACATAACTGCCAAAGAGCACCTGGCTGCTTTCTACAGCTATGCAGACAACCTCAACATAGAAAATGAAGACGTCTGGATGAGAGTCTTCGTCCAGAGCCTGGATGGCGAGGTAAGAAAGTGGTTTAGAGGATTGGCTCCAGGATCTATTGCTGGGATTGAAGCTCTAGATAGTGCTTTCATGAGGTAGTGGGGAGATAGGAAGGATTTCATGTACTACATGATAGAGTTCGGGTCTTTGAAGAAGATGGATGGAGAGTCTGTCTCTGACTTCTCCAAAATATTCAACAAGATGTATAATAAAATCCCTGCTGAAATAAAGCCTTTAGAAGCCTCGGCCAAAATTTCTTATGCTAGTGCGTTTGGCCCCAATTTCTGCCTGTTATTGAGAGAAAGAAGAGCCACCTCCTTGGCTCAAATGCAAGATGCGGCCATAGAGGTGGAATATAATGTATTAGTAGCTGACAGACTAAGAAACAAGGCCGATGCAGACAGGGGAAAGGGAAGGTTGGAAGCCTCGACTTCTGACCCATCGGTGCCCCACCCTCAAGTGGATGAACTGACCAGGATGGTGAAATCTCTGTTTACAGAGATGGAGAGAATGAGGGTGGAAGGGAGGCAAGAATATAAAGGCCCCCAAAATGTCGAAAGGGGAGGAGGTTTCAGAAGGCCCAACAATATTGCTTCCCCGACTGTGCAAAGGGAGAAGGGGAGAGACAGAGAAGACCAGAAGGTTCAGGCCCCTTTCCAAAACAATTTTGTGGTCGAGAGGGAAGAAGGGGAAATAGATGAGATGGATCCTGAAATCCATTGCTTCGGGGGCACTCCTCCTTTTCCTTATCTCATTCAATCAACATATGAGGAGTCTCTCATGGACAGTCAGCTAAATGAGCTGAGCAAGGAAAACAAGACTAGTAGCCGCCAAGGCAGGTATGATCTGAGGTCCCAGAAGAAGGTAGTAGCACCTGATGCCCCTGAGCAGCTCACTAGAACAGAGAATCCTGCTAACGAAGCAATAGACAATCACAGAGGTAAGAATACCCAACCCCTCTTTCCCATTATCCAGAGTCATGTTCCCGAAATAAGAGAAATCCCAAAGCTCCCATCTTCTTTTAATTTTGAGCATGAAATTCAAAAAATTAGAATCCCTGTGCCCCTGACCGAATTGATTAAACATGAAGGGTTCAAAAAATGCTTCTCTGAGCTCTTACAGTCTGAGGTCTCAAGCCTTCCCACAGACTTCATAAACCTCCAAGATGAAAAGCCTACAGTGATCCTAGGTCCTATGGTAGAAGACAGGAATGACTCATCCCCTCCCTTCTACACTTCCTTGAACATACATGACAAAGTGTTGCACAATTGATTGATGGATTCGGGGGCTTCTCACAACCTCATGCCCAAAACTGTCATGGAAGAGTTAGGACTAGAAGTCACCCGAGCCTATCATGATCTCTATTCCTTTGACTCCAGAAAAGTTCAATGTCTAGGAGTTATCAAAGACCTGGTCGTGACCTTGTTTCAACTGCCCATGAAAAGTGTGGTCATGGACATTGTAGTGGTCGATGTCCCCCCCAAGTTCGATATGTTGTTATCAAGATCTTGGATAAAGAGACTGGGAGGAACCTTGCAGATGGACCTCACATACGCTACTATCCCAGTGTTTGGAGGAGAGCATAGAAGACTATACAGGGAAGCCCAATTGGCCTATATAATCAGTGATGAGGCCAACCCTACCAACCATCCCATTTTCACCTTAGATATTGATCTAGGTTCCAGTGTGATTCAACTCACCCATGCTCCCGAGCCTCCTCTCAAACTCAGAAAGCAGCCCACCATTTCCCCTAAATTTCCTCCCTCCATTACCCCCGTCTGGAAAATGTTCTTTGATGGAGCCTCTTCCAGGGAAGGCGCTGGAGCTGGGGTGGTCTTTGTGTCACTTGCCCAGGAAATCGTATCTCTGTCATACAAATTAGAATTTGAAGCTACCAATAATGTGGCAGAGTATGAAGCTCTTGTTCTGGGATTAAGAGCTACGAAGGAAATGGGAATTCAGGAGGTAGCAGTGTTCGGAGATGTAGAGTTGGTGGTCCAACAGATCAGGAACGCCTATCAAGCTAAGCATCCTTGACTCAGAAGCTATAGAAATGAGGTATGGGACCTAGTTGACAGTTTCTTCTTGGCGTTTAACATTTCTTTCATCCCAAGAGAGGAGAACACGATGGCAGATTCCTTGGCTACATCAGCAAGTAATTTCAAAGTGCCCTTGCCACCTAAATGCAGATATGATGTAGAAGTGAAATACAGTCCCTCCATACCTGACAACGTCAAATATTGGAAGGTATTCGAGGATGATCTCGAGATCAATAAGTTCTTGGAGACTATCGAAGAATTTGTAGAGATGCACATCGACCAAGACTCTGTCTCTGAAGAGAAGCTTGATGGAGGTAGTTTTCTGAATAAGATTGCAGAGCGTAACATTGTACAGCTGCCCAACAATCATATTCCAAGGGGACTGGTTCCTTTGGAAAGGATTTTTGATAGAAATGATGTGTCGTTAAAGGGAGAAACCTCAGAGGATGACACTGGCACTATTCAGTGCAACATTGGGACTGAGAGTGAACCCAAGTTTGTCAAATTGTCAAGAAGTCTGACAAAGGAGCAGAGGTCTGAATACATTGGACTTTTGAGGGAATTTGCTGATGTGTTTGCCTGGACCTACGAAGACCTCAAAACCTATGACACCTCTGTCATCGAGCACAAAATCCCATTAAAAGAGGAGACGAAGCCATTTAGGCAGAAGCTGAGACAGATCAACCCTATGTTGCTACCTATCATGGAGAGGGAAGTGAAGAAGTTGCTTCAAGCTCAAATCAATGTACCACTGAGATATTCAGAGTGGGTGGCCAATTTGGTGCCAGTTAGGAAAAAGAATGGAGAGATCTGACTCTGTGTGGACTTCAGAAACCTGAACAGGAGCTCGCGAAAAGATAACTACCCCTTGCCAAAGATGGAACATATACTGCAGAGGGTAACAGGAGCTTCCAGGATGTCCATGATAGATGGATTCTCTGGCTACAATAAAGTCTCCATTCATCCTGAGTACAGGGAAAAGACAGCGTTCACCACTCCATGGGGCACATTCATGTATGCCAAGATGTCGTTTGGATTAATGAATGTAGGGGAAACATTCCAGCATGCCATGGATATAGCTTTCATCGGGGAAAAGGATAAATTTGTGGTCGTTTATCTGGATGAAATCACAGTGTTTTCAAAATCTGATAAGGAACACCGTCACCACCTCAGGAAGGTTTTCTTGAAATGCAGAAAGTTTGGCATTTCATTAAACCCCAAGAAATCTATGTTCGCCATGCAGGAGGGAAAGTTACTAGGCCACATAGTATCAGCAGAACAAGTCAGAATTGACCCCAGCAGAGTTGAGGCGATACAAGCCTTATCAATCCCGAGGTCCAAGAAGGAGGTCCAATCTTTCCTCGGAAAAATTAATTTTCTGAGGAGGTTTGTGCCTAACTTTGTTGAGGAAGTAAACCTTATAACAGCCATGTTGAAAAAGGAGAACGAAGTAAAGTGGATCCCTCTATCGCGACATTCCTTTGAACAAATCAAGAAGGCCTTGACTGAAGCTCCTGTGCTTATCATTCCCGACTACTCAAAGGATTTCCTTATTTTCTCCTTTGCCTCACCTGACACAGTAGTTGTTGTTTTATTACGAACAAACGACATTGGGCTAGAGCAACCTATTGCTTATTTCAGTCGAGCATTGAGGGATGCCGAAGTCAGGTATGACACTATGGAGAAGTAGGCTTATGCTCTAATAAAAGCTCTCAAAGATTTTAGAACCTACATCATGCAGTCAAATATCATCACCTATGTCCCCTTAGCTGCTGTTAAAGACATTCTTATTTAGCCTGACATAAACAGGAGAAGGAGTAAATGGATAGCCAAAATCCTGGAATTCGACCTAGAAATAAGGCCCACTAAATTGATCAAAGGTCAAGGTTTAGCCAAACTGTTGGCTGAAGCAAACTGCCAAGCTCTGGGGATAAGTTTCATAAACAAATGCTCAGGAATTCCACAAAGTCGGCTGTCTGAAATAAACCCTCGAAGAGAGCCCCCATTAGCTCGATGTCCTTGGTATAAGGATGTCATATACTTTTTGCAAGAGTTGCGGCCCCTAGATGGCCTGGAAAGGAACAAAGCAAGAGCTTTGAAGCTCAAGGCAGTCAGATACTGCCTGATCGATCAAATGTTGTATTG
>JASDQU011027641.1:19475-30654 GCA_032191745.1 Picea mariana | reverse complement strand
TTTTGCAAGAATAAAGACCCAGGATGTTGTTGCACACTTTCTCAGGACGAGCAACAAATTGAATGTGGGGGAGATGTTGGGAGGGATTTTAGGCCCTTGTAATAAGTCATCATATATTAGACATTAGCATAAGATAATATATGAATACATGTCATAAAGTAAATAAATGCATGTAAAGGGTAAATGCAACCTAATGAATGATTAGTTGAAGTGGGTACAATTGCTCCAACCATCTTCTTAATGTGTAAATACTCTTGAAGAAGGAATATGAACTCAATTGGTTAATCTTCCCACAAATCTCTCTCTCTTCTTGAGTAAATGTGTTCCTAATATTCTTGTTATAATGTATTATTCTTGTTGAATGCATGCCTTTAATTTCCTAGATTACAAGACTAGCTTTCTTTGGTCCATATTCTAAAGGGACTATTGGAAAATATTAGGAAAACATGTGCTAATTTTACGTTTCAAGGAAAGAATGGTAAGGTGGTTACCCACTAGACTCACTAGAAACCTATTGTTGAGCCTAAGGGTGGGAGTCATGTACTGGACTATGTAGCCCATCCTTGTTAACACCATGCTAAGGTGTTCCCTCCACCAAATTATTATGTGGGTGACTGGATGAATGTTCCTAATCACTTGTGAGGGTAGGTATTCCACCTTTAAAGCTTGTCATTTTCACCTCTTGGCTCACTTCCAGTTCGGTAAACCCTTGAATTTTTCGTTTTACTTTTTAAAGAGTCTTGAGAAAATGTTCTCCCAGGTTCGTAAAAATGTGACAAACCCTAACCATAGCCTATTTCATCATACCCTTATCAAACTCTTAGTTGTCTCGGAATTAAGAAAACAAGACATAACCTGGGATGATTTCCTTTACCAGTTTTTGAACCCCCATTTGACAGTTAAAATACCCAAGAAGTCAATTGATTCTGAGACTGTTAATCCATCTAACCCTCATTCTCCTAGGACTCCAAACTCTTCAATTAATCATATTCCTTCATCTTCTAAGAAATCCAAGAAGCATATTGTTGATCCTCAGTTATTTACAACTCTTATTGGCTCTAAATAGAAGAAGTTGCAGGACTCTTTTCACCATGATTTTCCTCCAATTCCTACAAGGAGGCGAGTTGCTAATGGGCTCAAAGGGAGACCATCTTGTAGGAGCACTCGAAGTATGATTGGAAAGTTCAATAAAAATCCTCCAATTACCTCATACCCTATTCAATTATTCTTTGATCATGAGAGTCCTCACAAGAAGCTTAAAGAAGACTCTGCGGGAGATTCTAAGCCTACCAAAAAAACTAAATTTTCCATGCTTAGTCTTCCTCAAGAGGCCACTATTACACCTTCTCCTCAAATTCCTAAACCTTCTACCAAATGTGGCATGCCTTCCACATCCATTGATAAGCCTAATCCTTCTCTTATTGAAAATTATGATCAGTCCCCAACTGTTGAACAGTTGCAACAAGAAAATGCTCAGCTGACCCAATGTCTTGGAGAGTATGAGACATTAGATCATCATTTACACCATGACAACGTTGTCTTACAAGCCAAGGTGAATTCTCTACAATGTTTGGTTGATGATATGACTACTACCAATCACAATTTAAGAATGAAGTTGAAGCATCCGAAGAGACCTAATCAAAAGTCTCGAGGACATGAGGAAGAAGCCCCTAAATATTAATCCATCTCCTATCTCAATATCATGTCACTACCTCAGGAGTATAGTTATGTTTTGGCAATCCATTTTTCTTTGCAGAGGGACCTACAAAACCTTAGGCATGGGAGAAATGTTGACTCCATGTTTTGCCTAATTTTTTCCTTCTATAAGTCTCTTTTTTAACATAATGATTATACATTTTTGAGCTTATTATCATTAGATCGATATGGGATATGAATTAGGTATGTGTTGATCTTATTTGTAGTTTAATGTGAAGTTTATGTTTAATTCAATAAATATAAATTCTTAATACTCGTTATTTTTTATTAAACATGCAAAAGGCGTGATCCAGACCTTCATCTGGTCCTCATTAAGAAACTCAGAGTGCAACATATTTGGTCATTAGCATATCAACAGGCCTTTCCTGGCAAATGTAGAACATGGGTTTCATGCCTACTTGAATCCTCCTGCTATGGATCTCATTACATTTTGATTTGTATAGTTTCTTTTGTCCTATATTCGAGTGCATGAGTTTGCTAGAAGATGTTGTTCATTGCTAGTATTAATGATTTTCTATTGTAGGAGAGTGTCGACCCTTTCAATGGTCGGCCTCTTAGTTGTATCTAAACTCTATAAATATTGGAGGTCTCTCAGAACGAGAATAACCATGATAATATAGCTACTGTATTGAATTTTCCCCTATAACTCAATTATGATATTAATACAATTTGATGCGCTGAGATCGTGATTGTTTCTTGAACTGGAGTAGTACCACAACGATTTGGGGGGCCCAACAGTAGTCTGTGTGTTTTTTTTAACTTGATGTATAGTCATATTTACATATATAACTCTCTTGTGTAGGTTGCTTATTTAAGTTGTGTTTCCTTATCTGATTTGCAGGTTACTTGTAATTTTCCATATATGGACATTTAACTGTGCATTCTCTTATGTATAACTCTCTTATGCACGTTATTTACTTAGGTTGCATTTCATTGACATATACATGCTCCTGATCATCTAACTGTATCTTTTCTCATTTACATAAGTTGTATTTTACTTTGCAGATTGGTCATCTAAACATTGTACATAACAATCATCTATGATTCATTAAGTTATGGTTTAAATTAATCTGTGCAGGGCTGCATAGATTATTATCTCTGTGTTAGAATATTCCCAATCTCAGTGTGATAGGACAGTTGCTAATTTCAAAACTCTTTTGAATAATGTTTATATATTATGTTAATTATAAGAATATGTATTTAATCAATTGATATTTCTTTAATGGAGAGATTTTCCTTAGATTGTTTTATCTCTACTTTACACATCTCTATAGAAGTCAATATTGTGTGCATCCCATTTGAATTATCAGTAGTGCTAAGGTGCCATTGTGATATAATTCTCCATCATTGACATAACCACTATATTTAAATCTCATCGTGACGCTTTTTACTTTTAGTCAGTAAGATTAGTGTAATGATGTGGTTTATTTTCTGTAGAATAAAAGTAATTGCGAGTTCTTGAAAACATGCTTTAAGAATAGAGTTTACTTCAAAGAGTTGCTTTTAAGGAAAGATAGCTTGTTTATATTCAAGAATTGATTACTTAGAGTAATGAGCTCATTGTTCATAGTCATAGATTGCTCTGTATATTTAAAATAAAGTTCATTGTCCAAACAGAGTTCAGTTTGTTTATAATCTTCTTCTAAAATATAATTGTAAATTGAAGATAAAGTATTGATCCCTAGGATAAACCATACTCTTGCCTAGCTAAATTCACTTTACAAACCTCATAAGCAGTTAACCCTTGCCCTACCTTGACTCATATTGTGTCACAACTCTAATTTTACTTACCCTGGTCGATAATTTAATTGAGGGAAATTAAGGTATATAGTTTACCCATCACGAGGTCTTCATTGGAGCTTCAATTTTTTTTTTTTTCCAATTGGAGGTAGATCGCTTCACGCAGGAGATTGAAAAATTATCCAAAGGAGGTTGATCCCAATTTTGCAAGTACGTGAGGGTTTTAAAATGCCTATTAGAGACATCCTCATTGGTTGAAGACGAGGGTCCCACGAGGCCCCGCTAGTTTCCCAGGGTTGTCCCGCGAGAATCTTTGTGGACTGAAATTTGTTGCACGAGGGTTTCTGAAGGAATCCTCGTTGGTTGAACGCCAGTTTTCCTGCAAGGCCCTGCACAACGCCTAGTCCTGTCTCGCGAGGATCTCTGTAAAAGTGTTTTGTGGATTCAACAGTCTCTTTTGTTCAAATCTGTGAGGGTTTGGAAGGCCATTTACGGAATAGACAATACTGTAGCAGTTCGTGTAGGGATAGGAGAGTCTTGGAGTAGTTGAAATTATCTCTTGGCATCATTCTAGGTTTTTGTTTGGGTTTGTAGTGTTGTTGAAGCTGCTATAGCAGCCATTAGACTTATGTTGTTGCTGTGTTTTCAGTCTCCATTCATAATAAAGGATGCCAAATGTTGTCTCCCATTATTTGTGTACTTGGATTAGCAATATGTTGATGGAGGTTTATTTAATGAAATTCATGCAAATTGTTTGTGGAAAGTCATATATCAGATTTTGCATAACCTATGTATGAGTATAAACTCTTTAACAAAGGTACTACACCAACAACATCATAATTTACACAACAAAACACTTAAATCTAGCCTAACACTGTTTGGGGACACTGTGGTATCAAAGCTGGTGATCTTGCCATCCTGAGGGGAAATGATGGGAAAGAAAACAGATTGTGTTCATACAAGTGTAAGAAAGGATGGTAGAAGGGTTTTCACTCATGTGGTTAAGCGAGATGGAGGAAGATTCAAAGCTTGTGGATGAAATCTTGAGGAGGCTAGAAACAATTCAAAACATGTCTTACCACTATTAGGAGTATCTATCATGGGGTGAGGAGACATGTACAACTTTTCCCTTTAAAATCTATTTTACCCTCAAGTACGGATGTTGGCCCAAGAAAGTGGATGAGGATTCCTTTAAAGGAATAGGTCAGAAATTAAAGAAAATTGAGCATGAAGGACAGGTGGAGGAGCATACATCTATCCATGTTGAAGATATGTGCATAGAGGAAGACTGAACAACAACCTGTGATACATCATTTGAGCTAACTGATGAGGCTGACGATACTAGTGTATTAGATGGGTATACCTCTCATGAAAAGATGAGGATACAACATCTTGTCTTACATTTGATGACCATGATGAAACATTCCAATCATTCGATGTTGTGGATCCAACATCTTCCCCTGTGTATGATGTTGATGATGGCATACCTCATCCTATTTATGGCATGATTGTACCATAATATGACAACAAAGGAGATGAATTGATGGACGAGAACATATTAGAAAACTTGTATGAGTCGGATATCCCACATTGCACGTCATCATCTAGTGAGTCAATTGTTCCCTTTTGTGACATCCCATGCCATGTTGATGAAATAACATTGCGTGAATTGGAGAACCGATTATTGGTCACAGAGGGGCAAGTTGTGTAGGCATTTATGAGGATGGATGGTACTCATAAGTTTATATAAGACCTTATGTGGAAAACCCATATGGAGGAGAGACATCAAGAATTAAAGGTGGAGTCACTAGTACCCAATTACGCATCATCAAAGAAGCACTAGAGAAAATAAAATATCAGTACTTGCAATTGTTCATGGATAGGGACCTTTCTCTCAAGTTCATTGAGGACAAGGAAAGGGAGATTGAGGAGCTTTGTTACCAACTTAGTTTGTCACGCTTTTCATTGTTGATAGTAGCAAAGACTCCATCATCTTTGGCAAAAATGGCACATGAGGGAATAAGTGGCACTCATGATCTGAGGGAGGAGCCTCTTATGACGATTGCACACGAGGAACATTCAAAGTTGCAGGTGTATGATGAGAGTTTTGACACAAAGGGTTTTGACCGTGTGCTTGTTTTTCATTACAGGGATCATGAGTTGTTTATTTTGGCTCAAGGCTTAGCTACAGAGACAATAGTTGAGAAAATTTCTTGTGGACTAGCCAACAAGGAAGTATATGCACCAATTGATTGGAGGATTGAGTATAGGAAATATGTGGACACATCACTATGGGATCCAGGTTCAGTTGATATTAATAGAGTGATTGATACAATGGCATATATAGGATACAGGGTGATACATAGTGATACAATGGTGTGCAGTGGTATACAACAATATACAATGGTGTATGGTGGTGTGTAATGGGTTTTTGGGACGTTTCCCCTAGAGTGACTCTAGACAGGGACTTCAGACAAATCATTGAGTTTGGTTCACTCAGGATTGGTGAGTGGATGGATGAGCTTCATGGAGAGGAATATTCCTCGGAGATTGATCTTCGATTGGGATATCACCATAGCAGGGATAGAGAAAATGATACCCGCAGGATCGGTATCATATGCTACCTTGAGTTCTTGGTCATACCATTGGGGTTTTCCAACGCACCTGACACTTTCTAGCCTTGTAGGCACTCGCAATCGCATCTAGTGCTATCTTCTGATGTCAATAGTATATTCAACAAGGCATGGAGGGTTCACCTGATTCAGTTGGGTGAGGCAAGCAATATTATAGCCATGCCATAGTTCGTTCATTTGGGCTATGTGGTCAGAGCACAGGAGGAGATCTAGATTGTATTGGATCAGCTCACAGAGATTTCAACTGACAGAGTGGTGGATGGCATTATCCACTATGAAGGTCGCACACATATAGTCCATGAGTCCACACTTAGGGAGAAGATTATGAGGGCTACGCATGATTCACCTTTGGTAGGGCATTCTAGGTACTTGTATGAGTATGAGGCACCATAGGTGATAGGGATACTTTCCAGGGAGGTTTTTAGATTCCTCATATTACTTGAGTACATTGATGGTGATCGAGATAGAAGATTACCCAGTGTAGTTTGGCAGGGGATGAACATATTAGCAGGCACAAAGTTAATTCCTAATACTTGGTTTCCACCAGATGATGGCATACCAAGGACTTGGCTCATTTTGACTATGATGGTTACCAGTATAGTACAACAAAAACTAGCAGGTATTGGGAGTGGTGGACTTCCAATTTGGTGGTGGGATCCGAGAATTCATTTGAGTGATAGATTGATTCAGATGATGATTATCGACAAAGCTGTGATAGTGATTGGTATGCTTTATTTTTTGGGACGTCAATAGAGGGGAGGTCGAGACTTACTATGTATGGTAGGACATACTCAAGGCCAGTTGTGGATTTGCAGGCTTAGATTTCACTGAGACACCTTCATAGGGAGGATCCAGGATAGTAGTTTAAGTCTATTCAGGGAGTTCAGTTTGGGGTTCTAGGAGAGGAGGACGCAGACTGGGAGCATTGGTTCGATGGTGATAATCAGAGTGGTGTAGTAAGAACATGGTGGTACCTTTCCAGGATTATTTTGTGCCCCTGGGATTACAATGCTTGACAGTTCAACTACTATTAGAGATGTGAGCACAAGTTTTAACTTTCCGGAGTTCACTTTTGGGAGGCTTAGGAGTGGTTTCTTGGAGTGGTTTTTCGAGGAGTTGACCGAATTTATGGAGCTTATGATTGCCTAGATTATTAGGCGCAATCATGTGGATTTTTGTATTTTACAGACCAGTAGAGGGGGATTCACATCATACAGGATAGTTTTGGATCCTGGTAATTTTACCACCTACGAGATTCTTGTGTTCGCATGGAGGGACTTTGCAGACGATGTGTTGGGAGATTGTCTAGACTATGCTTTGAATATTGCAGTAGGATGGGGTGTTGGAATATTAGGGCCTTTCCCTTTGACACTTGGAGATTAAGTGTCGTTGATGCCCTATTAGTTTGTGAGGCACAGAGACTTCTCTTGGATGTCTAATTTTAGAGTTGGTTTGGTTGACATCTTCTATATTAGTCACTTGACAATGTTTGATCAAATTCATTTTAGGAGCGACATGAGGAGAAATGTTGAGGTTTATATATTATGGTTGAGAAGATACTCTTTTCTATTGCCCAGGATTGAGTTAGCAACTCAGGTACATTGGCAAGATATATTCCTTTATAGTGGGAACGATTCTCTGAGGTTGCAGGAGTGCCATATATTTAGAATTAGAGTGGCGCAACGACATCATGATGAGTCCTTTCTATTGATAGCACAGGGGCCTGGGATTTTATGGGTTGACAATTTGGAAACTGGTACAGATGGGAGAGTGAGTCATTACTTTTAGAAGCTTATTCATCTAGCACAGTGGATCGACTTCCTAGGAAGGACATTCTATGAAGAGTGTACTGAGTCTTCACAGTATCTGGTTACTCTACTGATAGGTGGCATTCAAGGGGCCCCTGGTGTTAGCACATTATAGGACAGTATTGTGGGCGGTAAGTGCTCCACATATTTCAGATGGGTTTGGGACCCAAGGATCATCATCAGTTTCATTTTGTTGTTCCTATGGGTGTGATGGCATTGCTTGAGGATAAGCAATCTTTGGGAAGGGAGGATTTGTCATGTTCCCATTTTTGGATTCCCCTGTTTGATAGTGGAAAAGATTTTCGTGGCTTGTCAGTGAAGAAAAAGGGAGTCAATATAGGTTATTCAATGTCACTTAATTAGGAGATGTTATGTATTTAAAGTGACATTAAAGAAATAAAGTAACTTTAGCTTAATAAGTTACTTAACCATTATTAAAAGTGACTTTTAATATTAAAGTAAAAGTAAAAGGGGGATAAGGATCATATTTGATTTAGTCAAAAGGAGTTATATTTGATGTAGTAAAAAAGGGGAAAGTTCTAGAAGGCATGGAAGAAGGATAAAAGGAGGGGTAGAGCTCCATTTTCGGATTATGATTTGATCTCTCATTTTGAAGTGCTCTTGGAGCCATTGTTTCGTTAGGGTTTAGCAAAACCCTTCCACTTTTGGTTTGGTTTTGGTGGCACAATATCCACCCTAGCTAGACAAGGAGGAGGATCCATACGAGGTCTTCATTGGAGCTTCAATTTTGGGTTTGTTTTCAATTGGAGGTAGATCGTCTCGCGCAAGAGATTGTGAAACTATCCAGAGGAGGTTGATCCCAGTTTTGTAGGTACAACAAGGTTTCAGAAGGCCTATTAATGACATCCTCGTTGGTTGAAGATGAGGGTCCCGTGAGGCCCCGCTAGTTGCCCAGGGTTGTCCCGTGAAGATCTTTGCAGACTAAAATTCGTTGCGGGAGGGTTTTTGAAGGCATCCCTGTTGGTTGAACACCAGTAGTCCCATGAGGCCTTGCATGACGCCCAGCCTCATCCCACGAGGATCTCCGTAAGAGGGTTTCATGGATTCGACATACTCTTTTGGTCAGATCCATGAGGGTTTGGAAGGCCATTTGCAGAACAGACAGTACTGGAGCAGTCTATGTTACAGGGATGGGAGAGTCTTGGAGCAGTTGACATTATCTCGTGGCATCATTCCATGTTTTTCTTTAAGTTTGTAATGTTGATGAAACTGCTATGGAAACCATTAGATTTCTATTGTTATTGTGTTTTCAGTCTCCATTCATAATAAAAGATGTCAAGTGTTGTCTCTTCCATTATTTGTGTACTTGGATTAACAATATGTTGATGGAGGTTTACTTAATGAAATGAACGCAAACTATTTGTGGAAATTCATATATCAGATTTTGCATAACCTGTGAATGAGTATAAACTATTTAACAAAGGTACTACACCAACATCATAATTTACACAACAAAACACTTAAATCTAGCCTAACACAGTTTGGGGACACTACAATACTCTACGACTTGTCAAATAAGTTGAAGATTGGTGTATGTATGTGAAAATGTAGCATTATATAAGAATAATAGTGACCAACTCTTTGATTGGTATCCTCATGTGTTGATCACAATATATTGTGGAGAAGTTGGTGGCTAATTGAGGGAATATACAACTTTGTTCTTGCAACCTTTATTGTGCTTAGTAACCAAGTTGAACTCGTGTTGATGCATTTGCTTTATATGTCATTTATAAATATCCATCTTGACTCTAGATCTATCAAGGACAGAGAGGGATCAAATCCCTTGAGGTGCAAACCTTTTCTCAAGTTTTTCACTCTAAAAAGGGGTTGAACCTCAAGAGATTTGATTCCTATCTGCACTTGATAGATCCAAAGTTAAAATGGATCTATGTTGGTTTATTTAATTATAATGATCCTATCTTTTATTTTTTATTTTTATTTATTTTTTATTTTTTATGACAACTAATTACGTTGTTTGCAACAACTATACATGCAAATTCATTGACTACAAATAGCAAAAATAAGCAAAAAATAAAAGAACCTATATTGGAGCATTATTATTATCAGTTTATTTTTAATTTTGCATTATTATTACTTTATTTTTTATTTTGCAAAGTATTATATTGGGTTGACATATGGGGATGGATGTTACAATCTATTTAATAAGGATTAAATGAATGTATTTGTATTTGTTGAATTTAGTATATATCTTTTTTTAAACCTTGATTCTATATAATAAATTTTTTATATTAATTATTATTTTTAGCCGACTTGCATTACAAACATGATACATCTCACCCACTTGAGCTATAGAAAGCACCTCTCGATGCAATCCAACTTACTCTACATATATAAGAATTGCAAGGGCAGTGGGATCTCTTTAGCACTGATCAAATTAGTTTCTTTAGCCTTTTGGTGTCATCTAGGTTCTTCACTACGCTCTAAGTTTATAGTTCCCTAAAAGGGTTTACTTAAGCATAACTCAAAGAAGGTTGTCAAACCAATCTTTGATAACATGTACCTTTTGAGGATTGACACATATATGGGTATGATGAATGATGAATTCCATGTACTAAATCTACTTTATGGCAAATGAACTCTTGCAAAGGTGATGTTGGAACTTGTGTCGTTGAAGTCTCTACAAGACTTATATGACATGGTCTAGATATTCTTGCTTAGTGTCGTTTAGATAAGGATGTCTTGTAGATATTGCCATATACTTGTCCATGCACAATGGAAAAGAGTTGCATAAAGTACAAGAAGTGTTAGTCAATCCAAAAGGCGTAAAAAATGACTCACACTACCCTCTATTATTAAAATATATATCCTTAATCTAGGAGTACATAGCATTACCTTGATTTAAAATTGTTGTTTGCAAAATGCTTTGTTCCCTAGCTCTTGCCAAGGAGGTTATGAATCTATAATATATCCTTGATCTAGGGGTACAGAGCATTACCTTGATTTAAAATTGTTGTTTGCAAAATGCTTCGTTACTTGGCTCTTGCCAAGGAGGTTATGAATCTAAGAGGGTAGCAATATTTCACAATGTTCGTGTTTAAGGCTTTATGTTGATATAAGTCACTAAGAGTTTTCATTGGTGCCAATATAATAGGGCTACCTACAAAATGAATTGGGTCAAATGTTCTTTGCTAATTAGGGTTTGAATTTGTCGTTTGATTTTATCATTTCCTATATGAATCATCACCAAAGAGGCCCATAAAGGTAAGGGAGACGTCAAGACAAATGAAATTCTATGACAAA
>JASDQU011027641.1:4534-18014 GCA_032191745.1 Picea mariana | reverse complement strand
AGCCTTGTTAGAAGAATGGGCATTTGACAAAAATGTATCATAGCATGAATTTAACTAGGTGGGAGGAATTTTGGAGTACTTCATTGTATAGGGGTGGTTGGGCATGTTACATTTGACATTAATTCTAAATAAATCATAGAGTGTGAAACAAGTTAGCAGTATTTGACATATATAAGCACGAGGCTTGTGTTCAATATATATTATGAGATGTTATACTCTATAACATCAACTTTGTAAATCCAATGTAGACGTTGTGATGCATGAGCCTCATACTAGTGATGGCCATCCAAACAAAACATCACAAATTCAACAAGTACCAATGACACATTGTTTCTAATGGGTTTGATACCATTAATGTGATAAAGTGAAGCCTCTTCATTATGTACGTTGAAGTGATATATCCTTGTGGATTCCACTATAAATGATGGCATACAAAGGTTGGTCACTAATCCCACATCACTTGCGAAAGTGACCCTCTTTCCTTTAAGATGTTAATCAATAAATCAAACTTTTGTGAATAAGCATTCAACACATGAGAGGTGTAGGGCCCAAGCTTGTTATTGCATATCTAGAACCTAATTTTATTAAGATGTGTTCATTAGGGACCTAATATCGGTTTGGCAATTGGTGTTGTTGCCACTACAGTCAATTCTCATTATGTTACAACCATTGTTGAAGAGACCACATAGGCCTTGTATCAGATTGAAAAGTCATAGTTACTTGTGATCAATAGGCTCTCATTATGTTACAACCACTGTTGAAGAGACCACATAGGCCTTGTATCAGATTGAAAAGTCATAGTTACTTGTGATCAATAGGCTTCTGTCACCAACACTCTTGATGAATTTTGGAGGTGTCACATTAATTTTGGCTCTATGTCCTTGGATTTGGGGATCAAGTCAATATTTATCTCAAAATGCTTGGATGTTCAAAAAGTCAAGCTTCTAGGACATACTTGTTTTCCATGTGATGAAATTTTTCCCTACGAATTTTTTCGCACTCATTTTAACATGTAATAGGCTCTTGATGTGCTTTGTGACATTTTATTACACATAAGCTTCACACCAATGAACACTATTTTGCACAAATTTGAAAGCGAAAAACTCTTCTCTTCATCCTCAAAGATGTTAACCACAAAATCTTTCCAATAGTTAGACCCGACCTTGAGTGCTTCTATATTAATATAGCAATTGAATATGGGGATGTAAAAATTAATCCACATTTGATTGTGGTCTCCAAATGTGATTTGGTCGATGGGAGAATGTTGCACAAAAGGGTTGTGGTATAATCATCTATGAAAATTGATATTTTTTGTTATATATGTTGCTTTTGTAACAACAATTAATAGAAGTTTAAACATATTGCTTTTGTATCTATATTTGATAAAAGTTTAAACATTAGCACCAGTGTCAAAAACACTCTAAGAGACTGTTGGTTACTGGCAATTTGGGATAAATAAAACAACTAGAGCTAGACTAAATTGGCATGAAATACTAATGACTTTTTAGGTGATCCATAATGACATAAAATACTAACGACTTTTTATGTGATCCATAAACATTAGTTGGTTACTGGCAATTTGGGAGAAATAAAACAACTAGAACTAGACTAAATTGGAATGAAATACTGATGACTTTTTATGTGATCCAAGGACCCCAAGTGCTGACTTAGTGGTCAATGACAGAGTTCAAAATATATAGAGGTTACAAATGTATGTATGTGCGTAAATAAAGCAAATAATTGTGTGGTGAAAAACCATAGCAAGGAAAACAAACAAGCAATAAATAACTATTAAATATATTACAGACAAAAAATTTACAAAAAGGAAAGCAAGAAAGAAACTATAAGGGAAAGAAGATCTGTAACCCAACTCCAAGGAAAACAAACAAGCAATCAATAACTATTAAATATATTACAGACAAAAAATTACAAAAAGGAATTATGCAAGAAAGTGTAAGAGAAAGATGATTTGTAACCCAACTCCGAGGAACGTCTTCTACAGCAAAGGCACAAAGAATTTCCTTCGCTAACAACATTGCGTGAACGTCTATCTTATGTTCTCAATTGTCTATGTAATGATCAATGCATCTCTGCGCTTATCTTCTCCTGTAATGGGTCTTCCTTCACACAATAATTGCATGGCATCGCTGAAAATCCAGAGTTAACAATTCAGTAATCCATGGTGATTAGCTTCTGAAGCGAGTCACATTCCACGATATTCCAGATTTGTGAGTTACGATAAGAAAAAACTCCTAGTGTGGGTTTAGTTCTGGAAGGTGTGCTTGTAGCCCAGTACATCTGTAGTTGTAGACTTGAGTTAAGAAAAACTACAATAGAAACCTCCAAATGTTGCAGTTTTTCATTGCAAAGGAGCAAATCTGCAAACCGTGCTTGCAGTTGCATTACATGTAAGATTGAATGTAGACAGACCCGGACAAATTGTGGCCAAAGATGACCCAGATTTATGCAGTTGGCATTACATGTAAGATTGAATGTAGACTCCAGACAAATTGTGGCCAAATATGACTCAGATTTATGGAATCATGTTAATCTGCCCAGGCAGGTCAACAATAGTAAAATCATAATGGGGCATAGAATTAACCTTCTAACAAACTCAAAGTGAGTACAATAGCCACCAACTACATATTTTTCCCAGCCTCACACACATCTCTCATTGATCTATACTCATTTATTATTCCAAGTCAAATCCAACTGCATCTCAATTATAATTCTGCAAGTGTCCTTGATTTATCGAGTATAACAAAAGGCATCACAACCATCTCAAAACATGAATGCAGGCTCTCTTTTAGTTTATCAAAAATATTCTAGAAGAGGCAATTGTAGCAAAAATTAAAGGGGGCAAATGACAATGTTATAACATTACAACATTCTTACCAAATAACAAAGTTGATAACAATAAAACAAGTCTTTACTATTTAAATAGTTCTAAATTAGCTCATTCATCATCAGTTTTACTTTTGTTATTTAAAACATTGAACATCATGCAAAAAACATATAATATTTATTTAAAGATCTCATATTCGACTTGAAGCCCAGCTTTGATGTCTTTAATTCATAGCGTGTCATGAATTCCATTTGAGAATTGACCAGAAGTAATTTGCATTCCTAATCAGAAGACAACTTAGGTAATTGCTTATAGTGCAAATCGAACACTTAAATCAAAATTTAGAAGAATACAAAATGCAATCAATACAATTCTGCAAATTAGTGGGGCTTACAACACATTCACAGGTGATCCAGAGCTCATTTTCAATAAGCAAATGAAAGCTATACTTCCGAGTGTCCTACAAACAGTTGAAACAGCTCCTGAAAAATGTCATCCCACTCCACCAAGCCAAAATGATGGGGAATGCAGACTGTCTGAACGTTCCTCCTATTCTACTTATGACTTATAAAAACAGATGGATAGATTTGACAGATCTGTTCATCACATGCAGTGAACTTCACTGTCAAAATTCTTCTCCATAAACCAGGATTTATGTCTCACGCCTTGATCTCCTCTGGCGAGGGGCTACACCTTCTCCTTCTATTTCATTTTCATCTCCAGATTTTTCCTTCTCTGCTGCGTCATCTGAACCTTCTTTGTTACTCTCAGTAGCAGAAGCATCCTGATCAGGCTGACTTTTTGACTCCACCTTCTGAACCTTTAGTCAAAGTTCCACACCAAATGAATGTCAGAAAACCAAATGCTATTTATTTCATCAAAATACTCTAACCAGATTGAATCACAACACAATAATTTGTCAGAGTCCCAACAAATGAGTGTAAGAACCAGTTTATTTCACCAAAATCTTACAAAAACTTCTAACCACACTGGATCATAGAATGATATACTCTACAACACTGGTAATATCCTCAGAGTCATGTTACATGGAAAAAATCCCTCTTAGTTAATTTTTTAGCAAGCTTGCAATTAAGAAGGCGTCACGTCATAGAATATAACACCACAACACATTTCTAAGACTGGATTAACCAAAATATCACAAAGATGCAAATACTAATGTACTTACAGGCTGTTTCTTACGACCAAAAAGGAGCTTGAAAATCGATGTCAGTAGAACCACCAAAACAGCCACCAAAATGCCGATTGTCAAATTTGGTTTCTTTTCACCTTTCTCAATTAAATCCTGTCATGTGGATGACACACCAAATTAGGAATAGACAAAATAAATTTGCTAGGTGGCCCCCAAACAACCCAAATCAAGGTCAACAGTTCACATAAAAATACTAGGATGTATGCAATCCACACTGATTACTGCAGAAAAAAAGTGATCAAAGTATTCATTCATAACAGAGAATTTTCAGTTATCAAGCAAAGAAGCCAACAGCATTAACTAGAAAGTATAATGTATTTGAGAAGACAAGAAACGAAAAAGGGTTTAGCACTTACAATAATCTTCAACTTGTATGCATCCAAGAATGGGATGTTTGCTATCGTGTAGAGGACATAAAAAAATTTCTTCTGCAAGAGAACAAGACTAAAGTAATGAGAAAACTTATCAAGATTACAGCCATCTGGAACTAATATCAAGCAGGCAACCGTTCATGAATAGAATCAGACAGAAGATCATCTTTCCTAGTGGGTCGGCAGAAAAGGCCCAAATATATCTCAAATAGAATATCTTACCTGGAAACCAGAGAGCTCACCCGGCAGAGAATCATCAGCATCTTCCAGCTTTTGCTTTTCTTTTTCTATGCTAAATTTTCCCTTCCATGTTTTTGCTCTGTACTCCTCTGCAACCTTCTCATCCCGTGTAATCAGTATGTTGTCAAATAAAATTCCATCTTGCATAGTCCAAATTTCAATACCAATAGCTGCTATTGGTTCAAATTCAGGCTTTTCCAGTTCAAAGAAGTCGGGGTTGGGAATTTGTTGTGGCTTCCAGATACCCTTGTAGTTAGGATTGTCAATCATTGGAGCATACCACTTGCCCTTGTAGTCAGGGTTACTCTTCATGGGTCTTTCCCATTCACCACATCCAGGTGCCTCATCACACTTGGGATTAGATATCTTTGGTGCCTCCCATTCTCCATCTTCATCATCATCCCAATCATCTGGTTTTGTAGCTTCAGGATCATCAATCTCCTCAGGTTCATCATCCAGCCATCCTTCAGGCTTCTCAGCCTCCAAATCTTCAATTTCCATTGGTGCATCCTCATCCCAATCCTCAGGCTTTTTCGCATCTGGATCAGGGATCTTTTCTCTCTCATCCCAATCTTTTGGCATCTTATCCTCTGGATCGGGAATTGTCTTAGGTGGGATAAGGGCAGGCTCAAAATCATCCCCAGATAGAAGATTTGCCTTTTTCTTCTCTTCTCCATCAATCAAAATTCTCACTTCATTATTGGGTTTCAATATGGCTGTATAAACATGTGTCAGTTTGTCAAAGGGCGTAGATGGAGGATACTTGAGATGGTGCTCAACATATTCCCCGGACTTTGGATTCTTGTGCTTGTAGATGAAGTGTACTTTGTTAGTAGCTCCACATTTATCTGGTCCAAACATAATGGAGTATGGGGACTCATTGTCAAACTCTGCTGGTTTCCATCCACTTTCTTGGGGTCGAAGGTACTTCAAGTAAGCACCTCCACACTCCAGTCCGTTATGTAAGCGGACCTCATACTGTAACACCAATGACCCATCCTTGGGATCAATGGTCTCTGGTAATTCTCTTACTATGGCATACTTTCTTGCCACTTCACTCACAAGGAGACCATAATCCTCATGACCTTCACTCTTCTCGTGCTTCCACACACCTAAATAGTAAAATGGGTCCCCAAAACATTAAAATTATTAGCTCCAAAGAACCTATAACTAATGCAGTTGACTGTCTGCAAAAAAAGCAGAGTGCAGAGAGGGAAGTATAGAAATATTTAAAATACCCGCAAAAAAATTCGTGGATTCTGCGATGTCATCAGCATTTTAGTGCTCAAAGGTATACATACATACAATGTTATCACTGTGAAATGCACCTAACAGCATAAATTATACTTTACATTCACCATAGGGCAAAAGACCAGAAATGTGATTAAGAGACGTATATTATAACAGCCTTGATCAAATCACTATTCAAATTCTCATTAAATTGTGATTAATAACCAATAAAATTCTGACTTAATCTGGTTACATTTTGTATAAATGCTGAGACTGGAGCAAATTTGAATTGAATGCCAAATACTCAACCCTATTTTTTTCTTTAAACCAAGTAGGACTCATAGGATGCTAAAACAAAACATAAACTATTTTTTTCTATAGGCCGGGTAGATCTCAAAGAACGTTAAAGGGAACATGAACGAAATTTAAAAGTATCCGAACATTATGTCGCTGAATGGGGAATATAATATAAATGATACGGCTGCATATCAAGTACAATTTTACAGACGATTCAACTCAAGAAAACTCAAACCAACCTTTATATTCGTCTTTTTTGGATACAATCCATCTCCCTTCGAACGGCTCGTCAAAAGACTCATAAAACGCCTGCCAACAAAACAAATGTCAAGCGTTTGAACAGCACAAATCTCTTCATGATAGGGCCAGATCCAGAGTCGTTTTCGGGCGAAATTCGAACTTGGGTTAAACAGATCAAGATAAAACAAAGAAAAATGCATCAGATCAGTCACCCAGTGCAGTACCATAGTGAATTTACCCCAGACCTAACATTACAATATGTTTGAATCGATACTCTAAAAGAGACACAGACCAACAGGCTACGGCATCGATAAGTTACCGGTTCAGAGGCTGAAACGAGTACAATCAATGGCGATATCAGGCAGAGCACAGACAAGAGCAATGGAATCCATTTCGGATCCATCGAGATCAGACAAAATGCCTCCAAACCCTCAACAGCGTTAAACCCCACAAATGGAAGTTTACAAATTGTCCAGTGATCGACTAGAATTCCATCCCCGCTATGGTTATAAAGAGACGAGACTCCTCAGATCCGAGGGAAATCCCTTACATCCGGAGTAGCCCTAAAAGCACTTCCAATATCCAAATAAAAATATTAGATTAGCATTATTATGCCGTATGATAATATATTTAAGTTTATGCACCATATATATTAAAAAATGTAATATAGAATTTATTATAATTTTAATATAAATATATATATATATGTGTGTGTGTGGGGCGGGTGTAAAACCAAATTGTAATGGGGCAACGTTAAATCTTTTGTTATTTGGTTTTAGAATAGAATCAAATGGAGGTTTTATTTTTATTTATGGAGGTTTTAATATCATGGTAAAATATTTTATTTTATTTATGAAGGTTTGAATATTATGGTTAAATTTTTTTATAGGTTTAAATATTATGGTTTCAAAGATGATGCATTGTCATTTATCATATTTATATTTATATAGATAATTTATTTTTTTCTAATCTTAGATATTGGAGTGTGAAGTACCTCATTGACATTCAATTAGATACCATTTAGATTGTTTAGTTTTTTTCTCTAAATTGTGTCATCCAAGTTCCTTTACACAATGAGTTAAGGATTTTGAGGATGATTAAAATGACTTGAGAGCACTTACCATCTTCTCAGTGATATATTATTAACTTCTCTTCTACCAAGAGTTCATGGGCCTTGGATGTTAGCATTGTTCCTCTCTCTACCTCTGTCCTAATGAGTTAAGAGTTTTGAGGAGGATTAAAATGACTTGAGAKCACTCCCCATCTTCTTAGCGATATATTACTAACTTGTCTTCTACCAAGAGTTCATGGGCCTTGGATGTTAGCACTGGTCCTCTCTCTACCTCTGTCCCTTAGGGGTAATAAGTTGATGTCACCTAGGAATATTCCCCAGGATCMTATCAATGCAAGTCACTTTTTAGTAAACATTGGGTATGGACATTTGCATTATTGTTAGCTTAGATTCTAAGGATGATTAGAACCAACTCCCTTTTCTCTTGAATGGAGTGGACATTTGCATTGTTTGCTTAGATTCAGAGGATGATGAGAGCCAAGTCCCTCTTCTCTTGATTACAATGGTATTTTAGCCTTATCTATTCACCAACGCTACTCCACTTTAGGGTATTTAGACCCCTAACTTATGTTGTTTTGTTACTTATTGTTGTAGTATTTTTATTTGTTTTTTCCTAAAAGGCTCTAGTACCCTAGTTGAAGGGTGTAATCTTTAGTCCTTTTGACCTGGTTTGGATTTTTGTGCACATTAATACAAATTTCAATTTCATTTTATAGAAGATCGACGAAAAATAAATGTTGCCAAAGCATAATGTTTATATTTAAGTTTTGAGGAAGTTTCTCAAATAAATCAAGACAAAGTAGGTTGTAAGGGTATTTTTAGGGATGGAGAAGGGAATTGTTTTATGTGCCTTTATTACGTGCTCGAGGGAAGCTCAACATTCTTTTGGGAGGACTCAAGCAATCAATTCTATCCACTTTGAAAAATCAATAACCTTTTGGTAAAATATGATGTGGAAGACAACCTTAAGGAAGAGGTATGTTTATCAATTTCGAAAAACTTGAGATCACTTAACCTTAAACTTTCAACCTTAATGTTTTCAAGGAATAAAAATCTTTGAATTTACAAGAAAAATAAATAAACACAAAAAACACATGAATTTCACACAAACCAACATGAAACACTTAACATCATTTATAATCACTTTAAAGAGAATCAAACAATATCAACAACATCATTTATAATCACTTTATAGAGAATCAAAGAAAGTGAATGGCAACTTTTATGTTATGATTCCTTTATTGCTTACACTAAAGGAAATTAGGTTAGATAAGAAAACAGTTTCTTATGTTTTCAGGCACCTTTTTTGTCTCTACTTTGGAACCATTTTACTTGGGAACAGTCTCCACGACCTGACAACTTCTTTTGGGTTTCTTGGTGCTAGGCTTACCTATCTTCACTCTGCTTTTTGAACTTGTTTTTGTCAGTTTCCTTTCCTACCTGGGGTTACTTTGCAGTCATTTAATGACGTAGTGATAGGGATATCACTTCTCCTAGGACTCCAGTGGAACCTTCCGCTTCATTAGGAGTGTTATCAGTTTTTGATGTCCTATCTTCCTTGGGTTTAGTCCTCCTATTTTTTTCTTTGACTTAGTGTGTTTTTTGAGGTGTTTTCTATGGACTTGGGAATGAATGTTGGCATTACTAAAGATATCATGTTGCTCATGGACCCACAAGATAAGGAAGAGTGGCATAGATTAGGACTTTTCTATAGGGTTGACAGGGTTGGGACAGCTTCTGGAACTTCATCCTTTTTTAATCCTTCCTTGCCTTTTTCCGGTGTTTCTGAGGTTTCAAAATCCCCACAGGCTTCCAGTAAATGCCATGAACAATACCCTTTCTTTCCTTCATTGCATGGTGGTGGTCTTGCTATTATTTCTCTTCCCCGGGCTCCCTCTCTACCCAAGGAGTCGGCACATCACTGTAGGAAAGGTTATAAAGGTGGAGCACTGGATGGTCGGGTCAGTACCTCCTTACTAAACGATCCACAGATTGGGCTTAGGAAAAAGGCTTGGAAACCAAATAAGAAGCTGAGAAGAATGGTTTTAGGAGTGGATGTTGGCCTACAAGAGAATTGCAGGCTAGCGATGTGTGGGTTGGTAGGAAGGCTCTCCTACGCATATCTTTCATATTGCTCAGTCTCAACCTGGATGCAAAAAACCTGGAAACCCATCCTTGGGTACTCGCCTAAGATACACTATCTCACGAAAGGGTGGATGGGCTTTATCTGCAGAACACCGAAGGATGCCAACTTACTTTTGGATAGTTTCTGGATACTGGGGGGCAGCTCATTAATGTTGAAAAGGTGGAGGGTCGCCTTTGACCCTACTACTGATTATTTCCAATGTAAGCACCTGTGGGTTTTATTGCCTGCACTTCCCCTGTATCTTTGGAATGAGGGGGCTCTGAAGGCTGTTGAAAATGCTCAAGGGCATTTTATTAATCTTGATTTCTCGTCTTTGGCGGCTCCAACAAGAAAAATGGGAAGGATAATGGTGGAGATCCATATACATGAAGGTCTGCCCGAAGTGATGGACATTGAATGGAGAGGTTGCCATATCAAACAACGTCTAGATTATCAAGGCATCTCGTTCAGATGCAACTGGTGTCATTATACAGGCCACCTTCGAAGGGATTGCTCTGGTAAAGTTATAGAGGAAAAGTCTCAAGATTCCTTGGTCCAGGAAGATCCCCCAACTTATATGGATGAAGATGTGTCTTTGGGGGCTGTTCCTGCCTTTTCTGCAGTTGCGTCTTAGCACTTTTCGGAACCCACAAGCTCTCTTTCAAGTAAGATTAAACAATACTGCCCTTCACTCTTTTATTCATTATCTGAGTGGGAAAAGGAAGCAGTCGACTCTTCTGAATGGCTTTTACGATCAACTACCTATTCTAAAGGGGTAGTCGAGGAGTCACCAGTTACTACTAGTCTTGGTAAGGAGCATTTGGATGGGGAGAGACCCTACTGTTTTGATCACGACTTACCTGCAGCAAGTCGTGCTGCCTCTCCCTCCCCCACAAATACAGTTTTCCCCTTCCTTCCAGACACACTAGGGGGTGAGGCGAGAGAGCCCGAGATGCTGCTTAGTCCTACTCTCCCTATAATAAATGATTCTTTGTTGGAAGCGAGTTTTAGAGAACCAGAAGAGGAAACGAGTTCGCTCAATACTATTTTAGAATCTCTAATCCCTTTTATTAAGGATAATGAACAAGCCTTGAAACTCCCTACTTTTATGGGGAGAAAGTGCATCGATCGTGGAGAGTCTTCTGAGATTAATACTTCCAAGAACAAACCGGCTAGTCAGGGAAGAGATTTTGCTTCGTCGAGGGGTTTAGGAGTCAAAATCTCTCCTATCAAAACGAGAAGCAGCCGAAAAATTCAGTCACGGAACTTAATACTTAATACTAAAGCAAACCCTTCTTCCAGTGAAACTGGGCCTCTTAGAGCAGTGAAAGCCTTGGCGAGGGAAAAATAATGTTATTGCTCTCCTTAAATATCAGAGGGATTGGAGGCACCCTCAAAGATGCTTCCATTCGACGATTGTTGACAAGCACTCGACCTGAAATAAATTTTTTCCAAGAAACTTTATTTACTGCTCAGAATTCGAGAGAATTTTTACTTTCCCTCAGACCAGAGTGTGCGGTTTGTTCGGTAAGTTCGGTGGGCACTTCCGGTGGATTACTTGCAGCATGGGACCCAATTTTGTTCGATCTGTCTCCTTATCTTATGGTGGGGGGGATTTTATTAACATGCAGGAATAATTTCAACAATCGGGAGGTTGCCTTACTCAATGTTTATGCTCCTTGTACCAACGAGAACTCTTTCTGGAAAACTATGGAAGGCAATGGTTTACTCGATGTAAAAAATTTAATTATGGCAGGGGCCTTTAATATCCTCCTATCTCCTGAAGAGGCGTGGGGGGGGATTAGATCTGGGCTAGTGGACGACTATTACAATGACCTTTTCACAACAAAGCAACTAATCAATATTAAACCGGGGAAACTGGTGCCAACCTGGAGAAATGGCCGCCAGGGACATGAATCTATTGCAAGAAGACTAGATAGATGCTTGGTAGCTGAAAGTCTTCTATTGGACAATGGTTTTTATAGGTCATGAGTCGAGTTGCCTTTTGTTTTTGACCATGCCCCAGTGCTCTTACAACTAAATTTTCTGCCTACTTTTAAAGCCTTTCCTTTTAAATTTAATGAACAGTGGTTGGGTGATAAGGATTTTGTGGAATTAGTGAAAAGAGTTTGGAAAGACTTGACTTATCTTTCAGAAACAAGCAACCAAAAGAGATTACTCAGGAAATTACAGGATCTTAAAAGTATTACTAAGAAATGGAACAAAGACCAGAAGGAAATACAAAAAACAAAAATGTTGTTGATTGAAGTTGAAATCAAAAAAATAAGTGATATCCTGAGTATTGACTTTAACGATCAAGGAGCAAAAGACACATTGAGCTCTCTCGAAACTGAGAGAAATGAGATATTAAAAAAAGAGGAACAACACTAGAGGTTGCACAAAAGGGCACTATGGATGGAAAGAGGGGATAGAAATACAAAATTTTTCCATAAGATCGCTAGTCAAAACAGAGTCAAAAAGCATATTTGGGAAATAGAAAAGGAAGATGGTGCTTTGGTGAAGGATTAGCTGGGAATTAAAAATGAAGTTGTCCATTATTTTAAGTGTTTTTACAGGGCTTCCTCCACAGTGAACATAGAAGAACAATGTAAACTGATAGACCTTTTTCCTTTAATGGTTGCTGAAGAAGAAGCGAATTTTTTGTACAACCCGGTCACAATGGAGGAATTGAAACTAACGCGATTTCAGTGTAAAAAAGAAAAAAGTTTGGGTCCGGATGGTTGGACAACATAGTTTTTCATCTACTTTTATGATCTTGTAGGCGAGGATCTCTTAGCGATGGTGGAAGATTCAAGAATCTTAGGCAAAATTGCAGGTGGCCTAAATTCAACTTTTTTGACTTTGATCCCGAAGGCCAACAATATGAAATCCTTTGAGGACTTTCGTCCTATTTCCTTCTGCAACTTGTGCTACAAACTTATTTCTAAGATTATTGCCTCTCATATCAAACCCTACTTGTCTAAATCAATCTCTCATGAACAGATGGGCTTCCTGGAAGGAAGACGTATTCAAGACACCATTGGTACAGCCTATGAAAGCYTTCRTAGTRTCAAGAAGAAKAAGYTAAAAGCCCTTGTCCTAAAGTTGGACTTAAGGAAGGCCTACGACTGCATTGATTGACACCTTCTTAGAATGATCCTCTTGAAGATCGGGATGGGATTACTTTTGACCAATTGGATCATGGCCTGTACCACCACTGCGTCCTTTGTTGTCCTTATAAATGGGGAAGCCACGGATTTCTTTAGAAGCGGAAGGGGAATCAGGCAGGGATGCCCTTTATCACCTCTTATGTTCATACTTATCATGGAGGGCCTCAGTTTATTATTGAAAAAGAGTCAAGTGGAGGGCTCTATCTCAGGATTAAAGATTGCTAGAATGACCACAATTTTACATCTATTGTTTGTGGACGACATCCTCATTTTATCCAATGCAAGCCTAGTGGAGTGGAGAGAGATTGACAAACTAATATCACTTTTCTGTAAAGCCTCGGGCCTCACAGTGAACTTATCAAAATCAATAGTCCATCATGCAGGCCTCTCAAAACCTAAACTGAGCGATTTCAAATCTGTCCTACATTATACATTCAGTGACCTTACCAATGGATTCCGTTATTGGTGCTACTTCTTGAAGACCGATGCACATTGAGCAATAGATTGGGGATGGATTGTCACAAAAATTTAAAAAAAATCGATCAATGGCGTAATAGGTGGCTCTCATTGGCTGGGAGATACATCTTGGTTAAATCTGTTCTAGAAGGACAAACAATATATTGGATGTCCATGGAAGCCTTGCCTCGTTCGGTCCTATCCAAAATCAAAAAATTAATTTT